>PVIJ01004112.1:0-37030 GCA_004024925.1 Scalopus aquaticus | reverse complement strand
CCCATCCATGTTGCTGCGAATTGCATGTGTTTGTCTTTTTTGAATGCTGAATAGTATTCCATTGTGTATATGTACCACATCTTCTTGATCCAGTCATCTATTTTTGGGCATCTGGGTTGTTTCCATACCTTAACGATTGTAAACAGTGCTGCAATAAACATGGGGGTGCATGTATCCTTTCTGATTAGTGTTTTTGTATATTTTGGGTATATTCCAGTAGTGGTATTGCTGGGTCATATGGAAGTTCCATTTCTAGCAGTGTGAGGAAATGCCATACAGCTTTCCATAGTGGTTGGATCAATTTGCATTCCCACCAGCAGTGTAGGAGAGTTCCTTTTTCTCCACATCCTCGCCAATGTGTTTCTTGTAGACAGCAGAAGGTTGGGTTCTGTTTTTTGATCCATTTCGCTACCCTGTGCCTTTTTATTGATGAGTTGAGTCCGTTTACATTTAGAGTTAATATCGATACGTTGGCATCTATGTTGGCCATTTTGTTTGTCTTTTTGTGGTTTTATTCCATGTCTTATTCTAGCCTTTATCATTTCTTTGTCAGTTTTGGTTTTAGGACTTCTTGTAGTATTGTTTGTAGTGGGGGTTTAGTCGTGACGAATTTCTGGAGACTCTGTTTATCTGGGAAGATCCTTATCCTTTCTTCATAGAGGAAAGAGAGCTTTGCGGGATAAAGTATTCTTGGTTGGAATTTATGGTCTTAGAGTTTGTTGAATATGTCTCTCCATCCTCTCCTTTCCCTTAGCGTTTCTTCAGAGAAGTCAGATGTCATCCTGATTGGTTTGCCTTTATAAGTTATTTGTTTCTTCCCCCTTGTCATCTTCAATATTTTTTCCTTGTCCTGTATTTGTGTGAGTTTAACTATGGTATGTCTAGGTGTGGGTCGTCTGGGATTGTGGTGATTTGGAGATCTTCTTGCTTCTTGTATGCCGAAGAACTTCATACCCGGGAAATTTTCTTCCATCACCTCCTTAAATAGTTTCTCTGCTCCTTGGTCTCTCTCCTCTCCTTCTGGAATTCCTGTTACTCTTATGTTTCCTTTTTTCATGGTGTTGGATAGATCTTGAATTTTTTTTTCATTCTTTTCCCTTCGTGCTTCAATTTCCTTTTCCCTTTTGGTTCTTTTAATATTTGCATCTTCAAGGTCGCTAATGCGGTCTTCCATTTCAGCAATTCTGCTTTTATCGCTGTTCCCAGAGATCTTTAGTTCTTCCTTTAAGCTCTTATTCTCCTTCTTTAGGGTCTCAATTTCTTTCTTCAGATCGTTAATTGTTTTTTCTGTTTCTTTCTTTTCCTTTATCATGATTTCCTTAATCATGATTCTAAATTCTTTATCTGTCAGAGAGAGAAGTTCCTCTGTGTCATTGTCGATGGATTTTGGTGCTTGATTATCTTTTTGTTCCTTTTCCTTTCCTTGAGGGCTTGCTTGGTTGTTTATATTTTTCCTTCTTGCTGTTTGTCTTCTGATTTGCTGTAAGTATTGGGAGATTGTGGCACTGGTGTTGGCAGGCATCTCTTTGGGTTCTCCTTCTTGGATGTCAAGGAGTGGTGATCTAACCGATTCTGGCCCTGTTAAGCCAAACCCCTGGTGGTCGTGGTGGTTGGTGGTCCGAGAGCTAGCTCCACTCAGTTCCAAGTACCCCAGTACTGGGGTCTGTGGCTGTTTTGCTCTAGATCCTTGTAAGCTGGGGAGGATGAATTTTTAAGATTTTTTTTCTTTCAGTGGTTCCTGCTGAGATGGTAGTTGTAGGTTTAGTTTAGGTGGTCTTCTGTAGTCTTGCCCCTGAGATCTTGGGGTGTTTGGGTGGCCCCACTGCTGGAATTTTGTCCCCTTTCAGGTGTCAGATGCTGCTGCCTTCAGGTTTATTTCTGTCTCTGTCGCTGCTTGTATTCTCGTTATAGATCTTCCTGTTCTTTCTCTCCCACTATTTCCTCCAGAGTTTACAAGAGGCTATCACCGTTTTTAGGGTCGGGGCTGGTGGGGAGAAGTCTTCCAAGGCCGGCCCTATGCCTCTGCACCTCTGATTTCACCCCTATCAGGTCGCCTCCACTTTACAGTGGGGGAGGGGGATGGGAGCAGGTGGCTGTGTGTTGCCTCAGGCAGCCGTAACTTCGTGTCCCGCCAGAAATCTCCAGCTGTTCCAAGCTCTGCCATGGATTTGCAGACCCTGGCGCCTCTCACACATCTGGGAGGCTGCGGGAGCACAGCGTGCATGGCTGGAGGGCGGCAGCGGTAGTGCGAGCAGTTGGAGAGCGGTGGCGGCGCGGGCGCGTGCACCTGGAGGTTGGCGGCTGCTGGGCGCGCACTGCTGGAGGGTGGAGACACGCTTGGCTGTAGGGTGGCGGTGGTGGCGCCGGGCGCGTGCGCAGTTGTGGGGAGGGGGGTGCAGTGGCGCGTACACGTGACTGGAGGTTGGCACAGGGTGCACGCGCTCAGCTGAAGGTCAGCAGTGGTGGCAAGGGGCGCGCGCCTAGAGGGCAGCGGCGGCTCGGTGCAAGACTGGAGGGTGGGGGCCGTGGCGGTGCTGGGCACGCGAGGGGCTGGAGGGCGGGGGCACGGGAGGTGCAAGAGCTGGAGGGCGGGGGTGCGGCTGGAGGGCGGGGACGTGGGGGTGCGGGGCGCACACGCCTGGAGGGCTTTGGCGCGCCTTGGTGGGGTTGCCCTGACCTCTCTCCCTCTTCTGTGCGGGGCAGAGTGGGAAGTGCCAACCGAGCGCGGCTTTTGTTCCGCACTTCTCCGGCACCTGGAGGGCACCTAGCCTGCAGTCTTTATCTGTGGGTTATGAAGCTGACTGCCTCCCGCAGCAATTCTCTGCGAGCGGCGCAGTGGAACTGCCTCGGGAGCTCTCCCTCTCTTGCACAGGGCAGGACAGAGTTCCTACGGCGTGCGGCTTTTGTCCTGTGTTTCTCCCACACCTGTAGCTGGGAGGTTTTTTTTTTTTGTTTTTTTGTTTTTCTTTTTTTTCTCCCGCGTTTCCTCCAGTGGTTAACTATTAATAGTGTCACTGAAGGGGTGGGTGACCACTACCCCAGAGTTCTATACCAGCGAGGAGCTAGAGTGCTGGCTCCGTAATGGAGGTGGGTGGAGGGGCCACACCGTGGCTGCCCGGGGCTTTGTTCTGTGTCCCACCAACTTCCCCAGTGCACTCTGCCCTCTCCAGGGCTCTGTTGCTACCTGGAGGGACTGCTGGTGTCAGTCTCGAGTTTTATCACTCTGCCATGCCCGGGAAAACGCCTCTGTCCACCTTTTTTTTTCCTGGGTTTCCTCAGGTGCCTCTCTTCTTGGTCTCCTGGTCCGGTTTTGTGTTGAAGGGAGGGGAGAGGGGATCTGGTGGTTCTTTCTTCTCCTTAATCAGTCTTTTTAGCTTCTTTCCAAGTTCTACTCACCCGTGAGGGTGTTAGATTTATGTAGCGTTTCTGGATCTTCTCTGGGTTTGGCTGATGTCTCTTTACAGGCGGCTTTTCTTTTGGGAGAGTTGATACTAGCGTCCCTTCACCGCCATGTTGATGACATCACCCCTAGGCTAATTGACTTCTTGACTCACTTTCCCTTCATAAGTCTCCCCTTCACTACATCAACTCCTTCAACTTCTCTCTCTCTCTCTCTCTACACACACACACACACACACGTAACTCTAGCTATATAGATCAGCACTATTTAATAGCAATATAATTTAAGCCACTAGGTATTTAAAGTTACAAGTCACATTAAAAATGTTAGTAAAACATGAAGATAATTTTAAGAAAATATTTTATTTAGCCCAGTATGTCCAGATTATTGCTTTTTCAACATGTTAAAAATATAAAAATTATTTAACAAGATATTTTGCATCTGCTTTTCCATTCTAAAATCTTCACAATCCGGTGAGTATTTTAAATTTTCAGCACATCTCATTTCACACTAAACATGTCTCTGGTGTCAGTAGCCCCATGTGGCTCCTGATTATAACATTGGACAGCAAAGGTCTGGGGAGACATTTTCCCTCACATCTTCCGTTCCATGCCCCCATAAGCCTGGGACTCGTGAAAATGTAAATGCCCGGTGGTGGCTAACTACCTACATTTAACCAGGGCTTTAGGCGACATTATTCATCAAAGATTGTGACACATACATTGAAGGAGAGCAAGTACATTTTGTTCTGCTACATGGAGTAGGCAGTCACCCATTTGACTTATGAAACTTGCCAGGGTTTGTGACTGGATCAAGTGGAGTTCTGTTTCCTTAATAAAGGACCACTTGCAACATAAGTATAGGAGTCATCGTTATCCTTAATACATTTCCACCCCCAAAACCACCTTCATCAAAGTTAATGGCTTCCTGTCCCACTTCGTGTCCGAGGTTGGCTCACTGTATGACTGGTTGTTGAAGTGAATTGGGAGAAGAGCATAGAAGGTCCAGGTTTGATTGAGCCCTGCAAAATCAAATGCATTAATTTTATTGGTGAAGACACTAAGTCCTAGAGAGGGGAAGTGATTCGACCACAGCAATTTAGCTGCTGACTGGCAGAATCCAGGTCCCCAGACCATCTTGCTATTACATCAAACTTCAAGTCACTTACTTTTCACAATATTGATAGAGTTCAGGAATCGAGTCATTCCCCAGGATCTATCCCAGAACTACAGGTCTTTCACTTTTCCCATCTCACTCCAATCTCCCTTTCCTAAGTCATCACTTCACACCAAAGCTAAGAAAACAAACCAGAATAATTACTGTGATAAATGTGAAAAAGAACAACAAAAAAAAAAAGATGCAGATCTAGGAGATTCCGTCTTTAGAAAGGTGGGGTCAAGGAAGGCCTCTGAGTATCTCACTAGGAGAGGGGCTGGCAGTTGCTCCAGGCAAAGGGAATAGCAAGTGCAAAGACTGGTTCAAGAAACACTTGACCTGTGAGGAACTGGAGGCAGCCAGGAAGTAAGGTATGAGGGAGCTGAGAGGTTGGAGGGGCTACATTATGTGAATCCTTACAGAGAAAAACTTAGACATTCAAATAGAGGGGTTCTCCTGCCACTTTTAAAGCTGGTAAGTTTCATTTTAACGTAAGAATCTGCTGTTTAAAGACTTTTTTAGCTGCTTTACAACAAAGAGAATTAGCTCTCCCATGTGCAAGTCCTTGGGTGGTGAAGTGCTCTACTTCTGACAGTGGAGCCCTGACGACTCTGTAGCATCAGGACGATAAAGTGCCACAAAAGCTGGTGGCCCCAAGGCTGCAATTGTAATTGTGACCAACTGACAAGTTCAGTCATGCATGGTCTGATCCAGTATCTTCTAATTTGAAACCGAGAGCTAAGAGTAATAGGTTGTTGTTAAATATTCAAATGCTTTCAAGTTCTCTACCTTACTGAGTTGTAATTTCTATCTTCAAAAATAGATTTCCCAATTCTTCTAAATTTATATACCTCCCTTGCTCCCCCAAGCCCATTTTCCTGCCTTCGAAAGACACCAAAGTAGTGAGCCTAGGCATGTATGTTTTTTTATCTGTGTAAGAAGGATAATAGAAGAATAGAACCATAGAATATTAGAGTTGAATGGCTACTCTGACCCTCTTGCCCCAGTATTATTTATAATATGTTCTTATGAGCCAATCACATTATGCTTTCAACTTAGAGCCCTTATGTCATCTGTCACCACAATTGCAATTTAAGGTATTCCTACTGTAACTGGGCTGAGTCCAAAGTCTGAGGGGTTTGCTAATGAGAATGAATAGCCCCAGGGAAAATGCTAAGTTCTGCAGTTTGGGGTGGAGATTTTGATGAGAAATAAAAAAGGGACTGAAGGAGAAGGAGATTGAGTTGCCATGAGATAAAAAAAGGAGATTGAGTCACCATGATGTAGGAATGAAAGAGGCAGTCACAATGCTGAAGGAATAGAAGAAGCAGTCACTATAATGTAGGAAAAGAAGAAATGTTTTTGAATCTTTAGTGACTTTGGGGCCAGCGACTTTGGAATCTTTGCAAGTAGCCCAGTGACGGAAACTGCTCCCAGTTTTGTCTTTACTGCAGCCGAAAGAAGAAGGCAGAGGTCCAAAGCGAGTGCCTTCATAAAATGCGTGAGTGCAGTCTGATGGGCCGTCTGGCCACTGTAGTTGCTGTTTGCAGTATTGTTGTTGACCTGGTGATGTGCTGGGGCACCACGGCAGTTTCGGGAGCATTTCCAGTTGTGTCCTGTGTCGTCCAGCTGGAACCTGGCCTAGGGTCTGATTGTTGTGCATCTGCAGAAGAAGGAAGATGCCATTTTGGAATCGTGGCTTATTGTTTGGAAGAGGAGCTCCACCTCAGCAGTAATGGGAAGACGCCACTTTTGTTACTTTTCTGGGACTTAAAGGACTGGACATTGCTTTAAGTAAGGTAAACAGCCATTTGCCGACTTTAGTAATTCTTTGCTTTTTCCCTGTTTGTTAAATAAATCCCAAAGTTGTTGTTCCCTAAACCTGAGTAGTCTTGTAACTGTGCGCACGGTGCAGAACCAATATAGTGACCTGTAAGCAACTGGGGCACTGCCTTTGGTAATTTTAAAGCCCCATTTTACCCTGTATCACTACCAGTAAACACTGAAGGTTGGGGGCTTTATTTGAAATTGGAAATGTGTATTCATTCTCAAATTTGTAGAGGTTATATCAGATTTTATAGGTTTTCTTTGCCTCCTACAAAATTCTATGTAATTCCAGTGCTTGTTAATTTAATCATTTATCACTGAATTGGGGTATTTGGCTACTGATCAGGACACTATGATTGATAGCGGACAAATGAGGCTTCGAAATTGCCAAAGGCAGTGCCCCAGTTGCTTACAGGTCACTATCTTGGTTCTGCACCGCGCGCACAGTTGCAAGACTACTCAGGTTTAGGGAACAGCACCATTGGGATTTATTTAACAAACAGGGAAAAAGCAAAGAATTACTAAAGTTAACATATAGCTGTTTACCTTACTTAAAACAATGTCCAGTCCTTTAAGTCCCAGAAAAGTAACAAAGGTGGCGTCTTCCCACCACTGCTGAGGTGGAGCTCCTCTTCCAAACAATAGGCCACATTTCCACAATGGCATCTTCCTTATTCTGAAGATGCACAACAATCAGACCCTAGGCCAGGTTCCAGCTCACGAGGACAACACAGGACACAACTGGAAATGCCACCGAAACTGCCATGATGCCCCAGCATAGCACCAGGCCAACAACACTGCAAACAGCAACTACAGCGGCCAGACGGCCCAACAGACTGCACTCATGCATTTTAGGAAGGGACCCGCTTCAGGCCTCTGCCTTTTTCCTTCAGCTGCAGTAAAGACAAAACTGGGACCAGTTTCCGTCACTCAGCTACTTGCAAAGCCTCCCAAGTCACTGGCCCCAAAGTCACTAAAGATTCAAAAACGCTTCTTCTTTTTTTCGACATCACAGCAACTGCCTCTTTTATTCCTACATCGTGGCGACTCAATCTCCTTTCTCCTACCTCATGGCGACTGAATCTCCTTCTCCTTCAGTCCCCTCTTATTTCTTATCAGAAATCCCACCCCAAATGTAAACTTAGCAGTTTACTTGGGGCTATTGATTTTCAACAGCAAACCCCTCAGACTTTGGACTCAGCCCGGTTACATGATGAATTATATTATGAAGGGAGTAATTGTGATTCCTTTTTCCCAGCAGATCATCAAAAGTTGTCATTATGGTCCTGCTACTGGACAAAAGGGGTTTCAGAGTTGCCAAAGGCAGTGCCCCAATTGCTTACCGGTCACTACCTTGGTTCTGCACCCATGTGCACATTTGCAAGACTACTCAGGTTTAGGGAACAACATTGAGATTTATTTAACAGACAGGGAAAAAGCAAAGAATTACTGAAGTAAACATATGGCCATTTACCTTACTTAAAGCAATGTCCAGTCCTTTAAGTCCCAGAAAAGTAACAAAGGTGGCATCTTCCCACCACTCCTGAGGTGGAGCTCCTCTTCCAAACAATAGGCCACAATTCCAAAATGCCGTCTTCCTTCTTCTGCAGATGCACAACAATCAGACTCTAGGCCAGGTTTCAACTCACGAGGACGACACAGAACACAACTGGAGATGCTCCCGAAACTGCCATGGTGCCCCAGCACAGCACCAGGCCCAAAACACTGCAAACAGCAACTATAGCGGCCAGACGGCCCCACAGACTGCCCTCACACATTTTAGGAAGGCTCCTGCTTTGGGCTTCTGCCTTTTTCCTTTGGCTGCAGTAAAAACAAAACTGGGAGCAGTTTCCGTCGCTTGGCTACTTGCAAAGCCTCCAAAGTCGCTGGTCCCAAAGTCACTAAAGATTCCAAAAACACTCAATCCGAAACTCTATATCCCGGCAGCTCAAAAACTTCTGGCGTCTGATTTCCAAACTCTCAATCTTGGCGGCTACATTTTCTGCCGCTGATTCCTCTATTCCTACATCATGACGACATACTTCCCTTTCTCCTTCAGTCCCTTTTATTTCTCATCAGGCTCTCCACCCCAAACTACAAACTTAGCATTTTCCCTGGGGCTATTCATTCTCATCAGCAAACCCCCTCCAGAGGGCATGACCTCCACTGGACTTTGGACTCAGCCTGGCTACAGTCCCACTTTTTTGGGGGTAACCCGTGCTCATGTTTTATATTTGGTGAATCCAAGAATCCACCAGCATTCCATCAGCATACTGGAAGTGGGAGAGGTGCTTGTGAATATGTGCTCTGTTCTCAGGAACTAGCTGTCCAAGGTCTTGCTCTCAGAGTGCTGTATCTAAAACTTTGGGTCTTTGCTTTCGATCACACTTATCATTGAACAAAAACTTATGTTTTCTTGTTCTGAATTTTTTTCCTCCTCTCTCCTGCTTTCCTTTTTAACTCTAAAAATGTTGACTGAGTTTTCTCCTTGTATTAACTAAGGAATTAGCTCATATTCATTTTTGACCGGCCTCTAGTTACTCTCAAGAAAGCCTTATCATGCTTGATCTGATACTGGGCAGGATTCCAGAAATAAATGACTTCCAGAGGGGCTGTGTCCTTGACTTGCTGACTCTCAGCTGCAAGGTCAAAACTCAGAACTCTTCATTTACACGGTGTTCCTTTTGCTCTATCATACAGCTTCTTTATCAGGCCTGGCATTATATTTGCAAGATGCAATTTCTACAAAGGATCATTATTGCAATTTATAATTAGATACCTAGAATTTCTTGTAGATGAGGTGCTTTGCAAGCCTTTTTGCTGGTTGCCCTCTCCCCCTAATCTTATCTGGGGAGCATGCTGGTAGTGGTTGCTATATCTTTTGTTTGCTTGTTTGTTTATAATGGGGCTGAAGTAAACTCAGTTTAAGAGCATGACCAAAGGGCATCTATGAGGCCCAGCTGCTCTGGGGAAGGTGAAAGCTCCCAGCAGGACATGCTGCTCAGGCTTCTGAACTCCTGGGGCTTGGGCTCTTGCACAGGCTGTTAGCTCATGAGCTCTCCACATGGTTTGGCTTGGCTGCTTTCCTGGCAGGGCAGGTTGGCATCTTCAGGTGGCTTTGGAGCCTCTGTTAGCTTCCTCAGGCTGCCTACACAAAGTACCATGAACTGGGTGACTTCAAACATTAAGCATTTATTCTCTCAGCGTTCTGAAGGCTAGAAGTCAAAAGTCAAGATGCCAGCAGGGCCATGCTCTGTATGAAACTTGGGATCATTTTTTTTAAAGATTTATTTTATTTATGCATACAATAGCTGGGGTGTAGACCAGAGGTGCAGGGGGACAGGGAAGTGAGAGTGATGTCGACTTTTAGTGGTGATAATGAAACCAATGCCTTGAAAATCCACACACGTTGGGCGCCAAATGATGTAGATTTTGAGAATTGATGGAGAGTGGGGTTCTTGGGTTCACTCTGGGAACGGTTTCACCAGAACTCCCCCTTCAGTAGCATGTGGCAATTTTCTCCAAGACACAGAGACTTCGAATATATTTGAAGAACAAGTTTATTGAAGAAGAAGACAGAAGAGCAGAAAGCATAGGCATAGGCACAAGTTGGCAGGAAGAGCTGCCTCGAAAGGGACAGGCCTACTAAAAGAGGCCTGCATGGTTGCAGGCAGGCATCCTTGAGGAGAGCTGCCCTGCTGAGGGAGGCCACTGAGGAGAAATCTGAGCGTGGTGCAGGTCACAGGCAGGCAGGAAGGCTGCTGCCCTGCAGAAGGACAGATAGTTGGTGGAAATAAGCACCTGTATAGTCACAGGTGGGCAGACAGGAGAGCTGCTGCTACCCCGAGCCCTTGCAGAGATCGCACTTATATGGTTTTCTCTTAGGGAGGGGCTCACACCTTCCAGGACTGGCTTATTTGTTGTTAATCAGGATTAGAAAGGGGCCAGAGATTGTCTTGACACTCCTTACACACCCTATAGCCTCTTATACATGTTTGAGGTGATCATGTTAATCCCTTCTACCCCCACCTCCTGTGTGGGTCTAATCTTGTGATCCTATCTCCTCTATCAAGAGGATTCACCAGAGACAGTGGGGAACAGAACAGGTGGATTGACTGAAACACACTGCTGAGGGGAGCAGTGGGTGAGACAGGAGAGGTCTGCTGAGCCATGTGGGTCAGCTCCCTGGCCGGAGATCGAACTTGTGCTGCAGTGGCTGCGGATGGCTTCATAGGCTGAGACTTAACCCCTTGCACCAGCAGGAAGGCCTGGGAATTATTTCTTGCTCTTCTCACGTCTGGTGGTGGTGTGGATCTTTGGAGCGCCTGGGCTTGCAGCTGCACCACTCTGATCTCTGCCTTTTCATCACATGGCATCTTCCCAGTGTGTCTGTGTCTTACAAGGTTGCTAGCCAGAGTGGATTAAGAATATATCCTACTCCAGTATGATCTCATCTCACCTTAACTAATTACATATTCAATTTGCAAATAAGTCACTTGTGAGGTAATGAGATTGGAACTTTGGGGGACATAATTCAATCCATCTTTAGTGAAAATTCAGTGTCAGCTACTTTTAAATGATATGGAAGTAGGGGACAGGGGCCAGAGGGTGGCAGAGTGGCAGGTACCCAGCCAGTTTATATTTTGTCTTCAGACGATATTTCACATCACACACTAATGTTTGCACAGCAAGTGGAAGCCAAAGAGCAACTTTGACATTTTTATTTTGAAGCTTGTGATGGCTTAACTTTTTGAAAATTTCATAATTTGGGAAATTCTAGAATTGTTACAGGATAGGGAGAGGGGCACCCCTGAAACCCCAGACCTGCCCTGTTCTAAATGGGTTCTGCCATCCGCCGCATCATTACAAAACATATAGGACCTTTTGTGGGAAGAAACTTTAATACAGTTAGAAAGGACAGAGAAGACAAAGAATATAGTATCTAAGTCAAGCACCCAATGTTACCCAACTGCTCATGGGTCAAAGTCCACCCAAACGGGATTGGCCTAAAGCAAGTCTCGAAAGCCTGCCACAAGTCTAGAACAGCTTTTGGCAGGGACCCACACATAAGGGTCAGAAGCAGCCAGACAATTTTGGGAGGAACTAAAATAACTTTCAGCAGGGACCCATACAAAAGGGTGAGAAACAGTCAGACAATTCTGAGAGGAACAGCACAAAATCAAAACCAAAATTAACATAACCATCGTTAATTCCCCTATGGGTCTCTCACCCACATCTCCTTCAATCAGTCCAGACCAGTGCAGCTTCTTTACAAGTCTCTCTGCTCCTTGGGCCTCTTCTGGCTTTCCATCCTTCTTCCATCTCTTCCTGTCTTCTGTCTGTGTTCTGTGTGTCCTCTGTGTGTGTCCTCGGTGTGTGTGTCCTGTCTATCTTCTCAAGCTTCTTATATCCTGCTCAGTTCCACCCTTCCTTGGGTGGGACAGGGAACCTGGGACACATCCTTTCTCCTGGGGACCACCCTGTTACAGAATGAAGAGGGAAGCTTAATTGAGTCTCACTCAAATGTGTGTTGAAATATACTTTATCCATGTGTGAATACACTGTGCCCATAGTGTGGCAGGATTGGTAAGTTGGCTAATAGCCCCCTTGAAGGTATCCACACCCTCATCCCAGAGTTACCTTATCACTTTACATGTCAGAGACTTTGCAGATGTGAATACAGTGGGGACCTGGAGGTGAAGTAATTATTCTGGATTATCTGGGTAGACCTTGAATGCCATCACAAGTGTCCTTATAAGAGGAGAAAGGGAGATCATAGACAGATGAGGCCGTGTGAGGGAAGCAGAGGCCCAGAGAGCAATGCTATGTATATTGCTGTGAAGATAGAAGAAGGGGCCATGAGCCCCCTGGAAAAGACAAAGGAACATATTCTGCCCTAAAGTCTCTGGAGAGAGCACAGTACAAATGACATGTTGATTTTGGCTCCATAAACTCATCTCAGAATTCTGATCTCCAGAACTTCAAGAGGATAAAATTCTATTGTTGTAAGTCACCAAATATGTGGTGGCTTTGTTTGAGAAGCCATAAGAAACTTAAATACAGAATTTGAGTCCTTGCATTTCCAGTTAAAAGTATGACTCTCGTTCTACCCAGACACACAAAACCTCAAGACGAATAAAATACAGTAAAATGTTAGTGGTGACTAATGCAGGTCATAGATTATGAGTGTTTTTTGGACGTTACTATGATTCCCAAAAATTTTCCAGGATTTCACTAAGAACTCTAACATTCTTGATTCTTCTTCTTCTTTTAAAGATTTATTTATTTATTTATTTATTTATTTATTTATTTATTTATTTATTTATGCATACAAGAGCTGGGGTGTAGGCCAGAGGTATGGAGGTAAGAGGATTCACCAGAGACAGAGTAGGGAGCAGAACAGGTGGATCTACTGAAGTGCACTGCTGAGGGGAGCAGCGGGAGAGGCAGGAGAGCTCTGCTGTGCCATGTGGGTCAGCTTCCTGGCCAGGGATCAAACTCATGCTGCAGTGGCTGCAGAGAGCTTGATAGCTGAGACTTTTACCCCTGCACCACCAGAGAGTTCTTCCCCCCCACCTTTTTTTAAATGAATGGGATATTATTCATTTCTAAAGCAAAAAGAAATTCTGACACATGCTATGAAATGGATGAGCCCTGAGGACATTCTTATGCTAAGTGAATCAATAAGCCAGTCACAAAAAGACAAATACTGTGGCTTATGAGGCATCTAGAGTAGTCAAGAATTTATAGAGGCAGGAAATAGAATGGTAACCTTACTTGGGTAAGGAAGGATATGAGTGGTTAATAAGTATAAGTTTCAGTATATTATATGACTTTGATTACATGGGGTTGTATTTTTTTCTGCCCCTTTTAGATCCCTTTATAGCAGTTGGGACCACTTCTCCATGTGAGTTTTAGACTCCTCCCCTGCCATCCTTTTCTCTACAAATTCTGTGTTTGCTTTTGTCTTTATTCTTTCACTCTTTGCTTGGTATTTGTCCTCTGCCAAGGAAAATACTCAGGTCTTTCAGGGCTTTGTTAGTGCTCAATGTTAATCAGTTCCTCTGTTTTGAAAAGATTTTCTTTGGCCTCTTCAGCCTAATTTGTCTATTGCACATACACTTTCCTAATAGATACACACACCTTGAAGCACTCCCCTTGTCTTTGCAACATCCATGCTAGGAGTCTTGTGCAAGCCAGAATGACATTCCCTTTCTCTCCTACCCCCACATATAATCTGTGATCACTACTAATTTTACCCCCTTGGTATTTGCTAGTCCTATCCCATCTCTGTTTCAGGTCCTTAGCCTGTCTTGTCTGGATATTATAATAGTTCAGTCGTGCTTCATCCTCTGCGTATCAAGCCGAGCTATCCTTGACTATGTGAACCTAGCCATGCCACTTTCTGCCTTAAAGCCCTACAGTGAAGGCACACACCCTTCAGTATGGCACCCAACATACGCTGTGACATGGTTCCTTCCTAGCCATTCAGATTCTTCTTCCAACATGTCTACAGCTCCAGTTACCTTTTATGACCAACCACCTCCATACCTTGCTCTAGCTCCCCAGTAATTTTGGGGTCTCTTGCCTCTCCTTATTTTCTCTGGCTGGCATACTCTTCCCCTCCACCTCACTCGACTAATACACAGCCACTTTCCTGCATTCAGCTTAGGCTTCCCTAGTTCTCAGTGTTCCCATAGTGCCCTGGAAATTGGTGTTGACTTAACAGGTTATTTGTTTAAAGATTTATTTATTTATGCATACAAGATCTAGGATGTATCCAGAGGTGTGGGGTTGGTGAGAGGATTCACCAGAGACAGAGCGGGGGGCAGAACAGGTGGATCGACTGAAATACACTGCTGAGGGGAGCAGTGGGCGAGACAGAAGAGGTTTGTTGCACCATGTGGGAAGCTCCCTGGCTGGGGATTGAACTCGTGCTGCAGTGGCTGTGGATAGCATCACAGTGCTGAGACTTAACCCACTGTGCCACCAGGGAGGCCCAAGACTTAACAAGTTCTATCCAAATGATTTATTTATGTGCCAGTCTTGCCACTAGCCTTTAAGCTCTTTAATGGCTGGGATTATCTCTTAAGTGCTTTTGGTGTTCCCAGCACTTCCCATAGTGCCTGGCATATAGTAGGAATTCAACCAGTGTTGATTAATTAAAATAATTAGTAATAAACACTTTTGCTGGTAGATTATATCCATAATCCACAAAACATTTAAAGTCTTTCCCCCTGACCATCATTGTTTTGATGACAAAGATATGAATGAAATTTTGATGAAGAGAAATATGACCCCTGGAGATTATATATACTTAATTTTTTTTTCAATTTATAATTTGACTTATTTCTTTTAGTATATCCGATTGGGGGGGCTCTTTAAGCTTTATTTTTGAAGTTTTTCTTTTTCATTGAAGCAACATTGCAGTAAAATATATAAGTTTCAGGGGATGCGTCACTATAAATCAATATTGGCATATACTATTTTAAATTCACCAGTAAAAATCTAATTTTATTCTAGTACAGTTGTCCCCTTTTACCAGATTTACCCACTCCTTGGGGGGGATCTTTGGACTTCTACCTTCCTAATATGCAGGACTGAAATCAAGTAGTTCCACAAATACAGGTAGGTCCTGCATTCTACACTCCTGATTGGTACCGAACCTTTACTAGATTTGACCTATAGGTAGGCATGCCGTTGACATTACTTTGCTATCTGACTGATGAATGTTTCTGCATCAAAGGCTTTTTGCATTATAAGACTGTGCAGAGTGGAAGCCTTTGATAAGGAAAGGAAAGGAACACCTGGTTAAACATGTGACCCAGTGGTCTCAATTTGTGCCCTTCTGTGGGTCTCGAGGGCCCAGCAATAGCCGCAGGTATGAGCAGAAGCTACCAGCTTCCTGGGGAGTCCACCTGCCCCCAGGAGACCTGCTCGTATCCTGCCACTACCCTGTGGCCCTCGCCTCAGAGGTCGCCGCTGCTGGACAGCGCGGCCGGGGTCACAGGTCCGCTTGCTGTCCACCGCCCCCGGACCTAGGCCCGCCGGGGCCTTAGGGCAGAGGCCGATCGGATCACGCGCGCCCGGGCGGCCCAGCCCCGGCCCAGCCAATGGGCTGGCGGCGCCCGCATGACCCGCGCCGGCGGGAGGGCGTGGGGAGGCTGGCCGGGCGCGCACGCTGCCGGGCTGTATCGCCGCCCCCGCCGCCGCCGGGACGGGAAGTGAGCCGCGCGGGCCCGCAGTGTGAGTGAGTTGCAGCGGTCCCGCAGCCGCCCGCACCCGGGGCGAAGCATGGCGGCAGCCAAGGTAAGTGCCCGCTCCCCCGGGCAGCGCACCGGCGGGCCCGGGCCCACCAACGAGGAGACCCGGCGCTCACGTGCGGGTCTGTGCACCGGGAACCAAAATGAACCGGGTGCGGGGCAGCAGGTCCACCTTGCACCAGCGGGAAGGAGGTGACCTGCTCTCCCGGGCAGTACTCGCGGCCCCTGCGGGAACCGAGGCCAGACCTCGTAGCAGAAACTTTGCAGGCTGGATCCTCCCACTTGGCCCAGGAAGGGAGTCTGTGCCTGGACGGCACCGGGGGACCGAGCCAGGGCCGGCGCGGAGCAGCTGGCAGGATTGGGGCCCAGCACGCCCGGGGCGGAGGAGGACTCGGGGTGGGCAGGCCCTTTCAGCCACTCCAACGCGCTTTTGCTCTTGACCCGGGTTGTTTACTCGGGCTGCTTCTAGGGGACACAGCCCAGGCTGAAGCCTGATCCTCTTAAGTTTCAAAGACTCCGCCCTCCCGCGGGTGGGGAAGTCACCTTGACTTCCGTTTTGGAAACGTTTGGGAGAGTTGGCCTGTGTGTGAGCGTATGAACTGCAGAGGAACCTCTCCTTCCCTCCCTCCCCCTCTTCTCATCCTTCTTCCCCATCTCCCCATCTGACAACACTTACATGCCGGCCTCTGAGCATTTGAGAGGCTTCATTTTTAGAAATGACAAAACAGATTGTCCTGGGAGCCCGTAACTCCTGTGAAGTTTTACTTAAAAGGAATTCTGTGTAATGTGACTCATTCTCTAACCCAGAGGAAAGGCAGCTCTGACAACCTGACCTTTCCTCTTTCACCGTTTCTTGAAGCCTGGACACCATTTCAGCCTCTTTGGACTTCACTTCAACTTTTCTGGCAGAATACATACATTCAAGTCCCAATCACTTGAATCATTGGAATTTATTGCTTTTAATTTTAAGTTCACGAAGGCAACCCTTTAATCAAGCCTATACAACTTCTTAGCTCATTTTAAGTGCAGTGAACTTAAATATACCCAACATTTCAGACATTTGTCCTTAATCAAAACTCTGTGATAACCCTCAAGAGGAAAACATGGCCAACACATCATATTCTTATTTATTCAAGCAAACTAATCACATTTGCAATGGAAATTGTAAGCAGACAAATATATTTAAATGCTGTTTTATGACTTAAGTTCCCTAGCTCCCCAAATCTGCAAGCTTCTTAATGTTCTTAGACTGAGAAAGGCCTAAGTGGCCTTTCTTTTCTATAATTACTCTTGGGTTCCAAGCTAGAGTGTGCTCTGGGGTGTGTGTGTGTGTGTGTGTGTGTGTGTGTGTGTGTGTACACGTAAGTGTAAAAGAGAGAACACGTTGTAGGTAGATCTCTGAGGATCTCTGGGATTCAGTTTGGAAACTGTTGATACATCAACCCTTTCAAACCCAATCGCCCTTGACCTTTTCTTTGTATTAAATTTGCTTGTAGAGGAAGTACAAGGTTTGATACAAATTCATTCCCTCTAGGTGACTTCTTCCAGGAGAGTGGGTGGAAGTTGATACTCATACTTAACTGTCATTTTTATATCTCCTGGAGAATTAAATAATTTTACTTAATTTGGAGATAAAGTAATTGTGGAACTTAAATTAACAAATATGGATATAATTGGAGGATAAGATAATACTGATAAGCTAGTATGAAGTAAAATAATTGACATGGAAGCAGATTTGATTTTTGGTTGTATTTTTATTAAATTGTCACATATCAATTAGGACAGTTTAATTTTCGCCAAGTAGTGAGAGTCAGAGGAAACAAAACATTTCATTTTTACTCTTTGGAAAGTCATGTTTTGGTTTATTCATTTAAACTCATGTCTTTTCAGGCGTGTGTGTGTGTGTGTGTGTGTGTGTGTGTGTGTGTGTGTATGAAAAAAATATATATATATTATATATATATATATATATATATATAACCTGAGCTATCAGAAATCCTAAGAGATATATACAGTACCACAGGACATATCAAAAATCAAGTCGGAGTAGATAAGAAAAACAGGATAAAGGAAAAGTAAGATTATGAAGGCAGGACTTAAGTTAGTGGGAAATAAGTTGACTGAATTTTCTAGGAACCAAAGCAGAGAGGAGATGACCAGTGGTGTCATTTACTTGGAAGAGAGAGCTCCCTGTACTGCTCAGGGCAGTTTCTCCAGTCCTTTGAGATGTGAGCAAACTGCTCATAACACCATTTCTTAATGTCTCTCATCGTAGGTCAAGGGCAGTACAGTAAATGTAGTCTTAAAAGGTTCTAAAATGATTTGTACCTTAGCCCAAAGATGTCCCTTGTTTAGTTGTCTTTAGTCACCATCCTGTGGGGTGATTTCTTCAGCTACTAGTTAGTGCTAAGCAGGCCAGTTAAAAGCCATGTTTGTTTTTTTTTCCTGGATCATAGCTATGCCGTGTTGCTGTGTTGAATACGCAGCCATAGCTTAAAGATTTCATCTGGAGATAGGATTGCTATCCCTTCTTAAAACTTGAGGAGCCTTACTAGGAAAGAAGCCCTCCCAAAGGAGCATCTAAAAATCTGGGCCAAGAATCTGGGGCTCACAACTGTAGGTGAACGCCAGTATCACTCTGGTGAATTGTTTGACTATTTAAGTCTTGGTATTTTTTGGATCAACTTAGCTACATCTAGCAGTTTCTTGATCACTTGAATTTTTATTCTTAGTTTCTTTGGTCTTTGGATGAAATTAGCCTAGATCTAAAAGAAAGAAATTTGGGGACAAATTAAAGCATACTATAAGAAAATTTGGTTTGTTGGAAAAGTACACTTCATATTCTTGGATGAGTTGTTGTTGTGATTATCGATTGACCTAATTGCATGTTTAATTCTTTGTAATATTCCAAATGGGACCAAACTGAGGATACAGAATTGAATTGGGCGCCATTGGGGCTTCCAAGAAGTCGAGAACCATATCGTGGGCTCATTGCTGTCCTGGATGTGCCCTTATTAGGAATAGTGTCATAATAAGGGACGTAATAAGTGTCATAATAAGGGACATAATAAGTGTCATAATAATGCAGGTAAAGAATCCATTTCTGTGGCTGTGAGAGAAAGAAATTCCTCAAAGGTGGTTGTATTTCAGAAAGAAAGGTTGGGGAAAGAGGAAAGACCATTCCAGTTTAGAAGTGTGAGTGAGTGGCAGAGAGACAAGAGCACTGCTACATTTAGGGAATAGCAGGTAATAAAAGCAGTGAAAGAGCAGCTTACACATCTAGTAAGTATTCTATATGTGTTGGTTGCTCTTTCTAAATGCGTTTCATGATGAACTCACTTAATCCTTCTCACAGTCCTGTGAGTTACACTCTCTCATCTCTATTTTACTGATGAAGACTCTGAGAGACCAAGAGGTGATATCCGTGGCCTGAGGACTAGTAATTAGGAAGTGAAGGAGCGGGGATTCATATCCAGATGGTCTGGCTCCAGAGTCTGTACTCTTACCCTCTACACCCTTGGACAGCCGGGTGGTTGAACACATGGAAAGCAGAGGATATGGGAATGATGGGGAAATTAAAATGTATCAGTGTAAACCAGACTTCTGTTTAAGAATACTTATTACACTTACCACTGCCAGACAGTTTTGCAAGTGTTTCATAACTGACAACTGAGATATAATAACAAGAAGTAGCTGCTCTCTATCTCTGGCTCCATTTTACAGGTGAGAAACTTGAGGTCCTTAAAAGTTAGGTAATTTCTCTGTGTTGTCCTGCAAATGATAATAGCCTGGATTTGAACCCTGTCAGCTTGTGTTGAAAATCTCTGCTTTTAACATTTGGCCTACCCTCCCAGGCCTAAAAAAGAGCTCTGTTTGCAAAGGTACATGTGAATATTCACTCACCATCAATTATGGACTTGTGAATTTTCTCATCATCCCAGTCCAGCAGTTTATATCTGTAGAATGCGTTAACACTCAGTTTATGACTTCTTTATAGAGTTTATTTGTTAAGTGACATTTGAACCAGATGCACAGATCAGGAGTTACATATATTCCATTTCTTTTAACAGTTTCATTGAACTGTGATACATATACCATACAGTTTACCCACTTACAGTGTGCAATTCAATGGCATACTTACAAAGTTTCTGGTATTTTTACAGAGTTGTGCAACTATCACAGTCACATACCTCTTATAAAAATTTTAACCCTGTGTTCATGGTTTACAACTTGGGCAATACACTTAATCTCCTTGCTTTTCATGTTCCTCACCTGTATTATGTCATCTTTAGGATGTTTGTTATTGAGGGTCAAATGTAATTGAATTTGTTAAAGATATTCTTCAAATTGAACCTCTTTTCTCCCTGATGGCAAAAATTACTGGATATTTGGTGGTATCAGAATATCAACAAAAGCAGACCGGTTTTTGTGCTAGGCATAAAGAAGAGAACATTTGCTTTCATGTTGCTATGATTATGGAAAATTTTTGTGTATCTTGGGGTTTCTATAACAAGAAGATTCTCATCTTAGTAGTCTGTCCCCTCTTTCCAGGTGAAGACTTGAACTCCAGAAAAATTTGTAATTGTTCCACATTCCCTTGAAACACCTTTGCTCATGACCCTGTTGTAGGTGAGGGGTTCTCAGCACATAGTCATATGGACAAGTATAAAAATGCTGATACCTGGATCTCATGCTATAGGTCCAAACCTTGAGCCTCAAAGTTTTAAAAAGCTCCCCAGGTGAGTGGAATGTGCATCTAAGTACAGCCACTGCTGTCTGTAGTCTGTTTTTGTTCTCTTTGCCTCAGGTGATCCACTGGAGGCTCCTTGGGATGAAGAAGGAATGTGGTGAGATAAAAAAATCCTTGGCAGTCAGTTCAGTTGAAGGACATAGGAGTTCCTACAAATTTTCTTCTTTCTTGATAATTCCTTTTTCAACTGAACTCAACTGCCTCCTATCACCTTAGAGCTTCGACATCAAGTTTATGCGGTTTGTAATTGTCCTAGATTACAGGTTTTGTCACCAAATTGATGAATGCTCCTGGGAAGTCTCATTGGTTTTCTGTGCCACATAGTGAAGGGTTGCAAAGAGTAACCTGGTCTTGCAACCTCTCCCTACTAACTAGTTAGGTTTCTACTGACCCAGTCCAGTGCCCGTGTGTTGTCAACGTTTCCCAGTTAGGTCAGATGACTTCTCAGTGTTGGTCAGCAGATGGAGAACTGGGGTGAGGAGTGGGGGAGTTCAGATGAGGTGTGGGGAGAGTAAAAGCCATTGTATATTGTGAGAAAATCAGGGGGGTGGTCTTTTTGAATATTGAGTTCTTTTACAAAAGTGCCAGAGGAACTTTGACTTCTTCCACCTCTTTCACCTTTTGTCCTATGACCTTTTGTTCTGTTCTTAAGTGGGAGCATTCTTTCCCTTGTTCTTACTATTTATGAGGTTTAGGCCTGCTGAATGTGAACTGTTGCTCAACCACTTTTGCTTCATAAACACCTGTCCTTCCCACCATATTTCTCCTTGAATGCCTTTGGGTGGTGGGTGTGGGCACAGAGGTTCTGTTGGGGTATAAGGAGAATGTATTTTGTTGCAGTGATAGAATTGCATTAGTAAAGTATGGGCCTCCCTGTTGGCGCAATGAATTAAGCACAGCGCTATGGAGCTGTCAGTGGCTGCGACGTGAGTTCGATGCCCAGCTGGGGAGATGGTACAGCAGACCTCTCCTGCCTTGCCCACTGTTCCCCTCAGCAGTGTATTTCAGTTGATCTACCTGTTCTGCTCCCCACTCTGTCTCTGGTGAACCCTCTCACCATCCCATACCTTTGGCCTGCATCCCAGCTTGCATGCAAAAATTAAATAAATCTTTTTAAAAAAATTGCATTAGTAAAGTATTTAACAACTACTTAGGAAACCTTTTTTTTTTTTTTCATGACCTGTTTAACCGGACCTTGAGTTGGGTCAAGCTGACCCAGTTAACTGATGGCTCTGGTCTGCTAGTCAAAATTATTCCCAGTGAATGCTTTGTACAATGGTGGTCTGGTTTGTTGATTGGAAATGTTTAAAAGATCGAGTACTTGCACTCACTATTTCCTTTGGAAATTTGCTCTGCAGTTACATGAGTGAAAATAGGCCCGGATGGCTCCTTTTGACTTAAGGTGCTGACAACATAGCAGAGTTGGCAATGTTGAAATTCTTAGCAATTCAACCTAAATAAACCACTCTGTTTAATGATTGTTATTAGCCTGGTAGCTTTGTCTGGATTTCCATATGTAATCACAGTTTCCACATTATCCATGAAAGCTTTTGACTGGATATGAGAGTCAGATATTTCAAGATAGACTTACTGATCTATGGTACATGTCTTTTGCATAAGACGTATACAATGCAGTTTGTAAGATAATTGGAGAAATAAGTGCAGGGGAGGAAAGAGTTTTCCTTGGACCCTCTTAGGGTCCCTGACTGGGTCTGAAAATTAACCTGACAAAGACAGATTAACAGGAGAAAAGCATGCAAATTTTAGTGAATTTTTATACATACATGGGAGCCTTCACAAGAGCCTGAAAACCCAAAGAAGCAACCAGAGCAGGAAGTTTTTATATCTGTCAGACAGGGAAATAGTAAATTTGTGCAGAATTGACCAGATAGGGGATTTGGGCTAGTGGTGGTTAGTCAAGAACTAGGAAGAATAGGGTTAGCTTGTCAAGATTCCTGTGTATAGATTTCTTGACTTGAGATTACCCACACCTGGTGATGAGAATGTCTCCTTCCCCAGTACAGGGAAAGTACCTTTCTGTGGAGATTTCATGACCCGTTTCAGGTAAGAAGGGTGTGTGGGGGGACAGAGGTGTCAAAATGACCTTCCTGTACCTGACATTTTCTCGAACTTCTTCAGCTTAAGGTATTCAGTATGTCAAGGTGCCATATTTTGGGGTGGAGTGTTCTGAACCTCATCGTAAGCCTGATTTGAACATGCTTGAAGCCCTAGGTATGGGTTTAGCAATTTTTCTGAGTTAGTCATGATGGGAATTGCATCTGTCTGAGTCTGGTCACCGTTGTAGGCTGAGCTGCAGAGGACTCTTAACTGCTCTCAGCTCAGCACCACTTTCTTTTATTGGAAGAGGCTGCCAGAATTAAAAAAAGAAATCAGTAATTGGATTAGTGATAGAACCACAGAGTAGAAGGCAGGAGAATCCAAGCTATAAATAGGCATGCTGCTTCCACTGGCAGTGAGACTGTGGCACACATAGGGGTGCTTAGGATCATCCTAGGGACAACAAGGACCATCTGTGACAGCTGTGATGAATTGATGACATATAAAGAACAAAAGCACTTGGGAAGTAAGAATTGCCATAGGGGGCCTCCCTGGTGGCGTAGCGGTTAGGCGCTTCCCTGTGGACCCGCTGTGGACCTGTTGGCAGTGGCAACGCGAGTTCAATGCCCAATCGGGGAGGTTCGCACATGGCGTGGCAGACCTCTCCTGCCTCGCCCGCTGCTCCCCTCAGCAATGTATTTCTGTTGATCTGCCTGTTCTGTCTCTGGTGAACCCTCTCGCCGCCCCACGCCTCTGGCCTGTACCCCAGCTTGTATGCATAAATAAATAAATATTAAAAAAAAAAAGAATTGCCATAGGAATGTCAAGAGATGTCTGTTGGAGACATTTTCACTTAACTGAAAACTAGGGGACATAGGTATTATTTGCTCTTCCTGAGCAAAACATGATGTGCTTTATTTTTATCTTTTAAATTTCATTTATTTATTTTTAACTGAGGTAATATTAGGGGATGAGTTGCTTTTTAAAAGCTCAAAATCCTCTAGTCATCAGAATGGTTAGCTGGTGAGGCAGCTTCCATAGTCACGTTATCCGAGTCGTCTTTCTGGAGCCTTGCCATTGGAAGTTTTTGGTCCAAGAGCCAACATCATTGGTTTTACTTGAAAACTTGCTAGAAAGACAGCATCTTTGGCCCTTATCCCAGGCCAGTTGCATCAGAATCTGCATTTTAACTAGATCCCCAGGGGTTGTGTGCACATTACAGTTTGAAGAATATTGTTCTAGAACTCTCACTATTGCATCATAAAATTTAGCTGCTTTTCTAAACTGAAAGTGCAACACCTTTTGACTTGG
This sequence comes from Scalopus aquaticus, assembly GCA_004024925.1. Classification (NCBI taxonomy): domain Eukaryota; kingdom Metazoa; phylum Chordata; class Mammalia; order Eulipotyphla; family Talpidae; genus Scalopus; species Scalopus aquaticus. The sequence continues at coordinate 13,266 of PVIJ01004112.1, read as the reverse complement.
TTGTATATTAGTCCAATTTTTTGCAGAATTAAATACATACTGATAAAATACAGTTTAATTTCAAGGATCTAAGAGCTAACTTTGATTCTACACTGGGTCCTGGGTACATTTTAGAACATATCTCTGAATTATTATTTAAGGGAATATGTGATTATTATACAAGGGTTGTTCTTTTCTCCATAACTTTACTACCTATCCATACTGAAAGTTGCGTAAAATTTGTGAATTTTCCTGAAAATGAGCTTGATACCTGTTCTTTTTCTTTTCTTTCTTTCTTTTTTTTTTTTTTTTTTTTTTTTTTTTTTTTTTTTTTTTTTTTTTTTTTTTTTTTTACATTCTCTAGGGGTTGCCAGTGACCATTTTTCTAAATCTGTTGGCTATTCTCCTTATTCCTGGCCTTATGGGACTGTGTGTACCTCCCCTTTCTTTCTGGAATACCTTCCATCAGTCTTCATGATGTCTCGTGGCTGGCCTGTGAGTGCTCATTTCAGTCCTTTATTCTCCTTTGTGGGTTTCTTTTCATCATTCTGCTCCCCCAGGTCTTTGCCTGGTATCCTCTTCCTTCTGAAGGTAAAAACTCCCCGTTAATCTGCAGCCCAGGCAACTCTCTCAAGTGCCAGCCTTTTGTTTTCAGCTGCTCATTGGAAATCTCAACTGTCTATCTAAAAGACATTTCAAACTCTCTTTGCTACAATTGAATTTATCTTTTTGGTCATTCCTCACTTTTAGCTCACAGCTGAAGTTTCCTACTACAGTTTCCAGTTAGTTCAGTTCTGCTGTGGTGGATAGCAAGTAGAGACACGGTGGGCAGGAATTTAGATGTGGGAATAGAGATGGGTCCTTTAGGCTCTTCCACTTCCTTGGAGCCGCTGCCATCCTGCCTCCTCTTTAAAGTTCATCTTCTCATTACATTTTAGCTACAGAGTTGCTGTGCTCTCCAAGCTGTTCTTGTCTTTGGTTTCTTCCCTGTATTTCCCTCTTCATTCTGTCTGTAACTATCCATGTAATCTAATATTGGCTCTCATGGCCATATTAATATGAGTACTATGTTCACGAGTACAACTCTTAACAGTTAGAGTCAATATAGTGAAGTGTTATTGATAGCATCTATTTGCCAGCTCCTACGCTAAGTTCTGGACTTCCCCAAGTGAGTCAACTATTGGGCTTGTTTTCAGGAACTCACAGTGTATCGGGATTAAAATAACCAGATAATAGGAAGATTCAGACTTCATTATTTGGTCTTTATAATCACCTGTAAGGGAACAGTTGATAACCTCATTTGGTAGATAAGAAATTTTAGGCTCATAAAGTTAACAAAGAGCAATAACAGCAGCTCATGTTTTTATAACCCTTATAAAAAGTCAGGGACTTAACTGATCATCGAATATATAAAGTAGTTTAATTTTCACAATAATCCTATGGCATGCAAGAGCTGTTGTCTGCATTGTACGAATGGGGAAACTCATTACAGAGTGCTTAAATCTCCTGAGGCACAGAGAGATGAATGATTTGCCCAAGGTCACACAGATAGCAGAGCTAGGATGTGAACACAGGCAGCCAGGTTCCAGAGCCCTTGCACGTAAGCACTTAGGACATTGTTCTTTCACTTACCTTGCTCCACAGTATGGCTTCATGTTCCCTACAGAATGAAATTGAAACTCTTCAGCCAACTAAGGCCTCCTTAGTCTTGGCTGTTGTCTAACTTTTCCAATATTACCTCACACTCCTTCCCTTCTCATATCCTTCACAGTGGTTTGTGACTGGAACACAGCCAGTTGCTGCTGACATTCCTAGCCATAATGCTTTGGCAACAGTGTAATAAGAAAGAAAGGAGCCTGTTTATTTGTTTGCTTAACTTGGAGTTCCTCAAAGACTGGAATGCTGGATGTCGTGTTTATCAGTGGGCAGATTTTGTTTGGCTGTTGCTGTTGTCCCTTTAATTTTAAGAACAGAAGCTTTATTTTCTACCCATAATCTTTGAAGCACCTTTAAGGATGTTAAAACCCATGTCCTCAGTTTACAGTTTTTTGCTGTTAACTTGTTCTAATCAACATTCAGTCCACTCAAGGCATTTGGTTGCTTTGTCTTTTAAATCTTGTTACTCTACAGATTCTCCTGTCCTTCTTTTGTTGTTTCTTTGCAGTTTATTCAGTGAGGGAACTGGGTCATCTTTCTGGTAGTTTCCTATATTGGATTGCATCCCCCTAGTTTTCCTCTGTACCCAGTTTTTCCTCACAAGTGATAAGTTAGATTTAGAAGCTTGATTAAGTTTAGGGTCTTTTTATTTTCATTTTTTTGTTTTTGGCTAAAATTCATCCCAGTTGGTGCTGGATGCCTCGCTCAGGTGACAGGTCCCTGAACTGAGCATACACATTAGGAGGCGCACGGTCCTGCTTGTTTCCTGTGATGTTAGATTTGACCAGTGGGTTTGGACGTCGCCATTCTGGTCCATCAGCTTTTTGCATAATGGTTTATTTTAGTTGGCTTAGTTTTAATATTAACAGTTGTTCTTTCAGGTACATTCATAGTTAAAAGTGAATTTTCAGTCTAAGTATACACTTGTGAGCGTGTGTGGATATACACACATGTATATATATAGGTGTATAAACAGTCGTCCCTTGTTATATGTGGTTTTGCTTGACATGGTTCCAGTTACCTACAGTCAAATATTATATACACTCTGAAAATACTACATACAATGAAATATTTTGAAAAACAGAGAAACCACATTCACGTAACTTTTATTGTAGTAAATTACAATTATTCTATTTTATTAGTTACTGTTGTTAATCTTTTGGTGTGTCTAATTTATAAATTAAACTTTAAGTATGTATGGGAAAAACAGTATACATATGAGTTGGTAGTGTTGAAAGCATCAGGCATCTGTGAGTGTGGTCTCGATATGTATTCTGTGGATAAAGTCGGGGGGAGCTACTGAATACATACACACACACACACATATTTATATACACACACACACACACACAAATGAGTGTATATCACAGTTACCACCAAAAATGGCTATTAAAGTCAATTAGATAGCAATTACTGTGTGTAGAGATTCTGTTTGGTATGATGAGAAATGAATAGTAGTGATGATTTTGCAGCATTGTGAATGTATATAATGGGTCTGAATTGAACATTCAAAATGGTAAAGTGTTAAATTTTAGGTGTGTTTTAGCACAATAAAAAACAGATGAATTACAAAATGACATAACATTGAATTTTTTAAAAACTGGGATTCCATAATGAGTGATTATTATTATTCCTGCAAAGGAGTCAAAGTGAGATGAAGGGTGGAGAAAGCTCTTATTTACCAAAGAATGTTAAATATAGAAAGTATGATAGAATTGGGAAACAAAAAATCCTTTTGCAACCTACAAAGTAATAATTGACTCAGGCAAGGATTCTCAATGGATGTTTAAAACCTTTCTGTAAAAGATTGTTGGAATTCCCATTGTCTCAAAGTATCTTTCTGTAAATTACTTACTGATTATAAAGAGAAAAAGGCACCTTTACAATGGAGAATTCTGCCTCAATTTATAGTCCAACTTAACATCATCAGGAAATGGACAAACTAGCATTGTCCCTACTGATGTGATGCAATGGGAGGTACACAACGTTGCCTTTGGAGAATTCTTGCCAAAAAAGCATTAAATCTGAAACTAATCATGAAGAAACAATCAGACAAACCCTGGCATTTTGTAAGACCTCCAGTGTGACTGCAAAATGTCAGTGTTATGAATGAAAAGGCTACATTAAAGGAGACTCCCAAAGAGACTTGATCACTAAATGCAATGTTTGGACCTGGATCCAACATTAATAAATTAAAGAATGACCCAATGGGAGCAGCTTATTGTACATTAAATGGCACTGTATTAATATGTTATGATTTCCATAACAAAGTGCCATAGGCTGAGGGACTTAACAACAGAAATTTATTTTCTCACAAATCTGGAAACTCAAAGTTCAAGGTCAAGATGTTGGGTGGGTTGACTTCTGAGAGCCTTTCTCTTTGACTTGTATATAACCCTCTCCCTGTCTTTATATGATCTTCCCTCTGTGTTTCTGTGTCTTGCTTCCTTTTCTTATAAGGACACCAATCCTAAAAGGTTAGGGCCCACCTAATGTGTTCATTTTACTTGAATTACCTCTTTAAAAGCCCTGTCTCTATAGGCAGGCACATTCTGAAGTACTGGGGGTTAGGACTTTGACACATAAATTTTGGGAGTACACAGTTCAGTTCATAGCAGATGTTGCATCATTTTAAAATTGGCTTAGGTGAGATAATAATGTGGAGATTCTGAAGGAGAATTGTCCTTTTTAAAATATGTATTTTATGTTTTCATATTAGATTTTAAACTCCTGAGGACAGGAACCTTCTGCAGATAACAGTTGTCCCTCAAAGAACCTACTACATAACATTCAGACACTCGGTTGAATTGTTCATTTATAAGGCATGCCTTGGGAAAGTGAAAGGGGGAAGGAGATCTGCTCTGTGAGTGGTTTTTTTGGACACTTTTCTCTTACTCTAATAAACCATTTTCTCAGCCCCCTCCTCTCACCAAAATAAATAACAATAACTTGCAAGTACTTGAAGATCTGCTCGTGGGTAATTTCTAAGAGAATGCAGGATGGAGAATCAAGTTGCAGAACAAGCCTTGGCAGGGATGGGGCTGTCCCAAGATAGATGAATCTCCATGACTCCGGAGAGGCCATTGCAAAAGGAGGTGCTTCGAGAAATGTGCTCCCTGTGGACTAAGAAAGACTGACAGCATTACAGGGAAAAATTCCCAGCAGGCCCAGCCAGTAAGTCTAGTCCCAGGTGGGGGAAAGGAAAGGCTGGTGTCTTATCTGACTCTTTCAGGCCCACTGGCAAGGCTTTTCAGTTCTTTTGCGCTTTTACACCTTTATTTTTTTTTAAGATTTATTTATTTATGCAAACAAGAACTGGGGTATAGGCCAGAGGTGTGGGGTTGTGAGAGGATTCACCAGAGACAGAGAGGGGAGCAAAATAGGTGGATCTACTGAAGTACATTGCTGAGGGGAGCAGCGGGCGAGACAGGAGCAGTCTGCTGCGCCATGTGGGAATATCCCTGGCCGGGTATCGAACTCTTGCTGCATTGGCTGCGGATAGCTTCATAGTGCTGAGACTTAACTCGTTGGGCCACCAGGGAGGCACCTTCACACCCTTGTTTTATTGCAGGTTGATGTTGACTCTGCATATGAGGATCCCATCTTCTTTCTGTTATCTCCCATCTCAGTTTCAGAAGTAAAATTTCAGCCCAGGTTCTCTTTTCATGGTGGTTCTTGGCATTTCTATTTGCCCATTTTGACCACCAGCAAATTGAAAAGAGCCTGGGCTTGACCTTTGCCCAATTTTCTGCTGGGTTATTTGCCTTTTCGCATTGATTTGTTCCAAAGGCACTTTGAAATTAGGAAACTTGGCCCTTTGTCCTGTCGCAATTTTTTTTTTTTACTTGTTCGATATTTAAGTAGTTCCTCCTTATTTTTGATTCTTTTAAAAAGGTTTATTTTAAATATTTATTAATATTTTCCCTTATGGCTTCTGTATTATATGAATTCTGGTTTGTCACGTTTAAACAAAGCTTCCCCTCTTATTGTTACGTAAGAAACCACTCATGTTTTTCTAGTACTCTCTCAGTCTGTCTCTCTCTCAGATTAAGTCTGGCCCACCTGCAATTATTTTGATTTAAAGTAAAAGGGCAGAGGAGAGTGAATCTGTGATGAGGATCTTGGATTTGTGAGGCCTCCTCTCCTTTTCCTTTTGGCTTTGTCCTGGATTCTTATCTATACTTGAGGAATATGAAGTTGATGTGCAGCAAAATTTTGAACAGGTAGGGTATTATTTTGTGGAAGCAACTTTTCTATTGTCCTTTGATTTGCTCATTTCTCTTTCTCTGCATTTATTAAGTTAGCTATTCTCTCTCAGAAGCCATTTTAACTTTCTGTGGCATTATCTGGGCTCCAGCAACTTGTGATCTTCTAAGTAGAACCTTTCAGCACCTTATAAATATGTCATATACTTTTTCTATTCCTTTGTTCCCTATCAGGAACATACATCCCAGTCTTCAGAACAGCACAATCAGTTTTTATTCATTTAAGGAGCAGTAGTAATTTGACACTTGCTAATATGTAATAAATTATATTGGGAGCAGTAATTACAATTGCAGCTGGTTCCTAATTATACTGTAACCTTGATGCTTTAAAAAATTTGAGACTGAGTTCAGCATATAATATTGGAGAATATTCTGTGTTAGGCAGGTCTGCCTTCTGCTGAACTATGGGCATTTATGTATTAGAATGTCAAGTCAAAAACACTTTTTAAAAAAGATTTATTTAGTTATGCATGTAAGAACTGGGGTATATGCCAGAGGTGTGGGGGTGGGTGAGAGGATTCACCAGAGACATAGTGGGAGCAGAATAGGTGGATCTACTCAGATGCACTGCTGAGGGGAGCAGTGACAAGACAGGAGAGCTCTGTTGTGCCATATGGGTTAGCTCCCTGGCCCAGGATTGAACTAGTGCTGCAGTGGCTGGTGATAGCTTGATAGCGCTATGTCTTTAATCCCTGCGCCACCAGGGAGGCCCAAATCAAAAACACTTATCAATTGCTTTCAGCTAAAATGTTGTCCAGTGGCATGATTTATAAAGATATCTCTTTGCCTATCAAACTCTTGGCAAATCCTGCAGGTACTAGAATGAATGTCTTTTTGGCTCTGATTTACTACTGATCATTTAAGATGAAGTGTTTTAAATCTCTCAGTTTCTTCATCTGAAAAATGGGTATATTAATGGCTCTTTACCTCAAATACCTTTATTGATGTTTAAATGATATCAGATGTAAAGCCTTTTACATCATGCCTAGCATAGGGCCCAATAAAAATTCTTTGTTGTTATTGCTGCAATCAGTGAAAAATCATCCACCTTCAAAGACTTTACCTTAGTGGCCCCCAAATTCAGCAACATTATGATCTTAGTTTGGCCACCGCTCTACCTTGTGATAGCACGCATTGCCATGCACTTTGTGCCTACCACTCACTGCTAAGTCTGTCATTCCCCAGATGGCACAGAATTTCTCGTTTATCTGACATTGTCTCCTAGTGCCTGGCTGGTAAATGGTAGTCTCCCCATAGGTGAATATGTCACACGAAAGAGAAAATGGAGTAGCACCCTCTAGGGCAGTTCTTTTCAATGGAGGTAGGGGAGTTTTGCCCCCTGGGAGACATTTTTGGTTGTCACATTTGGGAAGAGAGAGAATGCCTTTAGCATCTAGTAGTTAGAGGCCAAGTGTGTTTGCTAAACATCCTACAGTGCATTAAATAGCCTCTAAAACAAAGAATAATCTAACTCAAAACATTTCTGGGGCCAAGGTTGAGAAACCCAGGGCCAATTTGAGAAACTCAGGTCCAAGACAACCTGATAGCAATGTGGAAAATATATGGGTTTGGGGGCAGAGCAGCCTGTTTGACCTGAAGTTTACTCATTTGTAAAGGGACAGAACCCGTTTCAAGGATTCTCTGAAAAGAAGGGAAGACTGTACAGTTAGGTAAGCATTTAGTGACTCCACCTAACACGTTCATTGGATTGGTGCTGGGTACCCCTGATCCTTTTGGCTTTTTTTTAAATAGACTTTTTTTTTTTATTTAGCAATTTAAGACTCACAGGAAAACAGAGAGGCAGGTACAGCGATTTCCCCTAGTCCTCTGCCCCACATGTGGATCTCCTTCATCATCGCATTGGAGGGGTACATTTGTTGCAATTGCTGAACCTACATTGACAGATAATTATCACCTAAACTTCATCCTTTATAATAGAGTACACTCTTATAGTTGTACCTTCTGTTGTTTGGGACCAATTTTATAGTGCTATGTTTCCACCATTATAATATCATAAAGAGTACTTTTATTGTGCCAGAATTCCCCTGTGCTCTGCCTGTTCTTTTTCTCTACGCCCTAATACTTGGCAACCATTGGCCTTTATTCCTGTCTCTCTAGTTTAGCTTTTTCAGAATGTCACATAGTTGGAGCTATACAGTATGTGGGCTTTTCAGTTTAGCTTCTTTCAGAACTTAGTAATATGCATTTAAGATTTCTCCATGTCTTCTCATGGCTTATAGCTCTTTTTTGGTGCTAAATAATATTTCACTATCTATATATCACAGTTTGTGGTTAATAGTCAGTCTATTTACTGACTGAAAAAACATCTTGGTTGCTTCCAAATTTGACAATTATGAATAAAGCCACTGTAAACACCCATGTAGAGGTTTTTATTTAGATAGATATTTTCATTTCCTTTGGGTAAATAACAAGGGCGTATGAATGCTAGATTACATGGTAAAGCATACTTAGTTTTTAAGAAACCATTAATCTGTCTTCCGAAGCGGCTGTATCATTTTGTATTCCCACTAGCAATGAATTATAGTACCTGTTATTCCACATCCTCACCAGCCTTTGCTGCTGTCAGTGTTACGGATTTTGACCATTCTAATAGCTATACAGTGGTGTATCATTGTTGTTTTAATTTGCATCTCCCTGATGACTTTGGATGGGAGCATTTTTTTTTATAAACTATTTTGCTGTCTGTCTTCTTTGGGGAGATATCTACTAAGATCCTTTCCCATTTTTTAATGTATTGTTTATTTTCTAGTTGTTATGTTTTAAGAGTTCCTTTTATATTTTAGTTAACGGCTCTTTATAGCAGACATACATGTTTTTTGCAAATATTTTACCTCAGTCTTTGATCTGTTCATTTTTTAGACAGCATCTTTTTGTACAGAATAAATTTCTATTTGAAAGAATCCTAGAATATCAATTCTTTTTTTCCATGGCTCACACCTTGGGTATTATATCTAAAAGGTCATTGCCAAATCCAAGGCCGTTTAGGTTTTCTCCTATGTTGTCTTCTAGGAACTTTACATGAGGTTCTGTAATCTGTTTTGAGTTAATTTTTGTGAAGGGTGTCCCTTTTTGCATGTGGACACACAGTTGTTTCAGCACCTTTTGTTGAAGAGACTACCTTTGTTTCTTTGTCAACAGTGATCAGTTGACTATATTTGTGCAGGTCTGCTTTTAGATGATTAATATATCTTCTTGGAGAATTGACTCCTTGTTATTAACTCCTCTCTTTATTCTTGATAACTTTACTTACTTTAAAAGAGCTCTGAGGCCTCCCAGGTGGTGCAAAGGGTTAAGTCTCAGCACTATGAAGCTATCAGCAGCCACTGTGGCCTGAGTTCGATCCCCAGTCAGGGAGCTTCCCACATGGCACAGCACACCTCTCCTGTCTCGCACACTGCTCCCCCCAGCAGTGTTTTTCAGTAGATAGAGTGAGATGTGTCCTGTAGTCCTACGATGAGGTCTTGGTCGTCTAGAGTCCCTGGTCAGTGTACACTTCACCAAGTGTCTTTTGCTGCATTTTTTCTTCTTAGGTGGGAGAGGATGGTGCGAGATGGCTGGTGTGGGCATTTACCTTCCTTCACGTTAGTTAACTTCTGTTAATAATACTCTGGCAGGTTAGACTTAATTAATAAATAATTTTTTCCTTAGGGCACACCTTGTTATAAAGAACAGAATGTGCTGGTACATTTCAAAATGGTTCCTTCCCCCTCCTCCTGCTGAAAGTGCAAGGCAAGTTTTCTTTAATACTCACAGTGAGAATTGGGTTGAGTTTTAGGAAGTAAAATTCACAAAAGTGGGGAAGCCTAGGCTGCAGATTTCTAAAATCTCAGTCTTGTCCACAGGTAGACTCATAACAGTTTGGCATGTATGGTTTAGGTTTTCCTACCTGACACTGATTCCTTCAGGTGTTTGTTTTAGCTCATGGATTTCTGCTGTGGTAAGTTGTGATTTTCTGGTTCTGCCTTTCTCTCTCTCCTATTTTGAAGTCAGTGATTTTCCCTATCACTTTAATTCTCTAAGATCTCCAAAAAGATGTTGATTCTTTAATTTTTCTTCTGTATTCTTGTTAGGAAGGAGTGGCTTCTTCCAAACTTTTTGCATTGTAGGCTGGAGAATAGAAGTCTCCCTATCAACTTTTGCTAACTTCTTTATATTGGTGAAAATTATACAGCCTGCCTCTCTGAATGTAGGAGTAAGAACTCAATAGCCATTTTCTCTTGCAGCTGGGGTATAGGCTCATGGTCTAGCTGTGTCCATTAGATGCTCACTGCTTAAACTTTGATTTGGAAGAAGACAACATGAAAAAGTGCTTATGTGTGACATTTCCATGTCAGCTCACCCAACAGGCAACTGAAGCAACCTCCTTTTGGTGTGGGATAGATTTCTCCCCTAGTGGTTCTGAAATTATTTTGGGGTATCGTTGGTAGAGCCTTGGCCTCAAACAGATTATCCAGCCTTCCTAACAGGACCGTCATTACCAGTAGAATTTAATAAACTTTTTCTTAATGTGTCATCTTTTGTTGTTGCTTTCTAAGTTGAATGCATATTGGACCTCTTTGCCTCCTATTATATTTGGGATTAGAAATATCACATAGCTGTTTTCCCAGGTTCTATATATTTTTAAGAGTAGCTAATATTTGCTACCGTTATCACTTCAGGATTCACAGAACACTTTTTCTTCATTCTAATTGGTAACTTTATGAAATAGGTAAGTAGATATTATCATGTTGCTTTTTCATAAATAGGGAACTAAAACCTGGATATGTTAACTGAGTTTTTCAAGGTTACAAAGTAGGCCACATATTGGGGTCCAAATCTTTATTCTAAAGCTGGTGATGTCTGCCTATGTTGGGGCGACAAGGCATCATCTGTTTCTCTAGAGAGTTGAACATATGAACAGAAAAATATCTGTTTCAGAAAACTCTTACTTTCTCTTGTCAGGTTTTACTCTTGGGAATCTTTCCTGGAATGTTTGCTTTAGCTTAATAACAAAAATAATGAAATCTTAAATTAGTGGGTTTAAAACTATTTCGGCATAACAGAGCCAACAGCTAAAACACTACCATTCATATCTTAACAGTTATACTCTGCTTCTTAACATCAGAATTTAATGGTGCTGGCTTTATAATTGCTTAATATTTTCCACAACAATGGAAAGTTAAATCTAATACACTTCACAACCTACTGAATCCTTCTGATGAACATTTCCAGCACCCTGAAATGACCTGCTTGTGTAATTACCTGGCAGGTCAACATTTGTGGTGTCTAATGCTTTATAAGTCAGCTGTTGAGTGATACAGACTTTTGAGGGTTGATTACACAAAAGTGTTGTGGTTTGAAGAATGCTTAACATGGCATTTGTTTGTACACTAATTCATATTTCAGTAGCTTTTTCATAAGTACTACTCTTCATTTATTAGAATTAGGGAAACTGTTATTAGGAATAAGTGACTCCATGATTTCAATAAAATATTATTTTTCTCAAATTCGATGAGCTACCTCTTGCTTTCTTCCTTTTGAGCTAATAGTAACTGAGGTTTTGGGGAATTCCAAACTTTCTTTTGCAATTACTGATTGTATCAGTCAAGGTTCACTTGCAGAGAACAGAATCCCTTCTAGCTGGTTTAAGCAGAGGCAGATTTATTACAGGGTATTAAATGGCTTACAGAATTTGTTGGGAAAGTGGAGAAACAGACTTTAGTTTGGGCTCTCAGGAATGATTTCCAGAACCTCACAGCAGAACAGGCCACCAAGGGAGCAGTTGTCTCTTGTAGAATCGTGTCTGCCTGCCAAACGACACAGGCAGGGGGCTGCCACAGGAATATTGGACACTTCCAATGATAATGCTTGCTGGCAGAAATAGCAGAAGCTCAGTTCCCAGATTCCAAACCTTTGCCTACCAAAACTTTGCTTTCCAAATCTCATCCAACCTCATTTAATCGATTGCATCTAGGCTGCTTAGCTGCAAGGGAGTCTGGAAAATGTAGGTTTGACTTTATAGTTTCTGTGGTATAGGACAATAACTAGGAAGAAAGGTTTGCCTCAGTGTCTAAGTTGTTGGGTTTTACCCCATAGTGCTTTCCATTGGACTTCAGGTCCACCTACTATACTAACTTCCTCAGGTGCAAGGGCCATACAGGAACGTTTCTCTTTCTCCTTCCTGTGTTTGCTGTCTCTGATGTGCACACGTGCACACACACACACCCCCATACCTTCTTTTGATGAGCTCCTACTTCTGGTTTTTATTTCATAACTAACATTAGTAATTATATCATGACAGCACAATTTTCAGTGTAAGCCTATGCTTGTCTTGGCTTTCAGACCTTTCAGGTTTAGGAGGGTGATGGGAAAACAGTATTGAGTGAAGGCTGTGTTGTACAGTTAGTCAAATACCTGCTGAGTTTGCCCAGTAGTTCTCAATCCAGCCAAGTATTATAACTTGATGATGGCACTTTAAAGAAAGCTGTTCCAGAGATTCTAATTCACTTGGCCTTTGCATTCTAATAAGATTGATCTTGGCATTGATAAACCCTGGAGACCTCTCAGGTGACTTCAGTGTGTAACTGGAGCTGAGAACCTTAGTCATAATCAGATATATGTGGACATTAGCTTGAACTGTGTGGTTCTTCAATTTTAATAGGATAAGGATCACCTGGAGTACTTGTAAGCTCTAGATTGCTGTTTCTGACTCAGTACATGGATGTGACAATTTGTATTTCTAAAAGTGCCCAGATAATGCTGATGGTTTATTAACTACATGTTGAGAACTACTGTTTAAAGGAAGCTACTTATTTTCATCGTGAAGATCTGATTTTGTTCACTTGGAAGACTTTCTTCTTTAACATTTTGGAGCATTTCCTTAGTGTTCATTCTTTGCCAGAGCTGGGAATATAGAAGACTCAGTTATCTTCAAGGATATCAGGATTTTGCATCTCCAGAGCTTACCAGTGTGAAAGTTTTCTTTGTATTTCCTTCTTCAAGTTAGTATCCCTTATTTTATATAGGTTTTCTTGTGTATGTCCCCACTGCTCTCTGTTAGACCTAGCAAGTACTTTGATTATATGGTTCTGTATCACTGCAATTAAAGTATTGAACCTACAACTGCAGCTTGTTTCCTGTGTAAGAAAACTTTTTAAAATAGACCTATTATAAGTGAAACCATTCGATATTTTTCTCTTTCTTTCTGGCTTATTTCACTGAGTATGATCCCCTCTAATTCCATCCATGTCGATGCAAATTGCATGTGTTTATCTTCTTTCCATGCTGAATAGTATTCCATTGTGTATATGTACCACATCTTCTGGATCCAATCATCTATTTTTGGACATCTGGGTTGCTTCCATAC
>PVIJ01004111.1:45000-122815 GCA_004024925.1 Scalopus aquaticus | reverse complement strand
GAGAGGGAGAGGGAGAGGGAGAGGGAGAGAGGTCGGTCACTGAAGTCAGACATTGACAAAAACTTCCAACCTGAGTGTGTGATGCTAGGACTAGTGTGGGAAGAAAAGTAGAGGATTTTTCTAACATAGGTTTCCCTCACTATCTAGAAGTAGAATATTTTTATTTGGTAGTTTAATGTTTTTTTTGGGGGGATATGTGTGCTCACAAAATTTTTCATATGAATTGTTGATAATAGCATTCTCAGACCCTGTCCCTCCAATAACCTACCAAATCATACCCAATAGGAACATTCTACATTCAGACATGGGGGGAAACCTGCAGGTATGTCAGTTTGGAAATGAGCCCTGAAAAGAGGGGATGCTTTCCGGAGGTATTTTCTGGATCAGGTGGCCTAATGTGATATCAAATAAAGATGAGAAGTCGGAGTCCAGACCCCAAAGGTATCATCTGGAGTGGAGCACATTCTGGGCCCGGCGGCCCTTCCCGTTTCATATGGTACCGTCGCTGTCATCTAAACAGGAGGGCTGCTCAGCAGTGACTGCTTCCCGAGCAGAGCTACCAGCTCCTGTTTTTCTAGCCTCTTAATTTACATAATTTCTAATCTCTAAAATGCTGACTTCTTAGTGGTCATCTCACCAGAAAACACTTACAGAAGCTCCACTTGTTCATGGCCCTGGACTGAGGGCTTCAGAGCCGACTGCACACAGCCCCCGCCTATCATAATCCATTCACTGATGGGCTTTCATAAGCACACCCCATTTCATCCCCGCAACCAGAACCCCATTTGTCAGAAGAAGCCAGAATGGGTTAGTAGGTTAGGCAGCCTACCCCTGCCCAGAGTCTCCAAGGAGCAGCGCTGGGTGCAGATCAGAACATCCCAGCTCCAAGATCTGTGCTTTGAGTTGGACTGCAGACAGACTGTCCTCTTGAGAACTCACCGCTCACACAGTGGGGTTCCCTTCTAGTTGCCTCCTGCCCTGTTATGCGTTGGTACGGAACAGGCCAATGCTTGTTCTTCTAAACACGGTGGTGGAGACAACAGTAGTTTCGTCACTTTTTCCCCAGGGAGACTTCAGTAGTGGAAACATGGTTCCCAGAGGCTCAGTGGACATCTCCGCCTCTTCCGGCTGTGCCCTTTAGTCTGACTGACTGATTAGCTGGGTGATACCTCCAAACCTCTGAGAGACTGAAGGATTTGGGCTGAAGGGAGCAGAAATGGGTGGCCCTGGGGTCCCTGATGGGGATGAAGGGCTGCCAGGCTAAGAGCAGGACGTGGGGCTCCTGACAGGCCAGGACTTCAGGCAAAGGGTTGTTGGTTATGCAGTTGCCAGCGCAACAGAGAGTAGGGGAGTCTCCCTACACTGACAGCAGCTCAGCCCCATTCTGAAGCTGGTCCCCCATAGTGCTGCTACAAAAGTTTATCGCCTGGGCCCTTCATCCCCATCAGGGACCCCAGGGCCACCCATTTCTGCTCCCTTCAGCCCAAATCCTTCAGTCTCTCAGAGGTTTGGAGGTATCACCCAGCTAATCAGTCAGTCAGACTAAAGGGCACAGCCGGAAGAGGCGGAGATGTCCACTGAGCCTCTGGGAACCATGTTTCCACTACTGAAGTCTCCCTGGGAAAAAAGTGACGAAACTACTGTTGTCTCCACCACCGTGTTTAGAAGAACAGGCATTGGCCTGTTCCGTACCAACTAATCTCCCTACACTAATCTAGCACTTCCCAGCTATGTAAACTTAGCTAGTTCTTTAATCCTCTGCCTCAGTGTTATCCTATTTTTTTTTAAAGATTTATTTATTTATACATACAAGCTGGGGTACAGGCCAGAGGTGTAGGGTGGTAAGAGGGTTCACCAGAGACAGAGTGGGAAGCAGAACAGGCAGATCAGAAACACACTGCTGAGGGGAGCAGCGGGCGAGGCAGGAGAGGTCTGCCACACCATGTGGGATTCTCCCCGGCTGGGCATTGAACTCGCATCGCGTGCTGCCAACAGCTCCGCAGCGCAGCGCTCAAAAGCTGTGCCACCTGGGAGGCCCAGTGTTATCCTATTTTAAATGAAGATCTTAAAACTAGTCATAGGTTTAATTATCCACTAATTCTGCCCTTGAAACATTAATTCAGGTCTCTTTGTGTAACAGACTCTGCGCTAGGAGCTTGAGATAGTGTAGTGTGGTCCACTGTGTAGACCATTTCTCCATGGTCCTCGTGACCACTATGAAATCCAACATAAAAAGTCGAGAGTAGCGTGAAGCAGAGAGACTTGATGCTGCGAGTCTGATTGGGAGGCCATGGAAGACCACTCGGGGAGAGACATGGGAATGAGCACATGCTTGCCAGCTGGACGTGGAAGTGCAGGTCCAAAGCTAGGAGGAAAGATTAGATAGGGGATAAAAGTCCCTGAGTTGTCTCTGAGGGTTTTTGGAGGCATGGTGACAAAGGAGACAGGCTTGCATAGGGTTAAGCGCAGTGTGCATGGGAGGGGCGCTAGGAGAAGGGCTCAGCAGCTGTCTGTCTCCTGCCCCTGGCCTTTTGTGGTGCTTGCAAACTGCATGTGGCATTGAGCACAGAAAAGCTCAGCCTTTGCACTGGAACCTTCAGTCACTGCAGCAGTTCAGATGCAATTCCATAAGAAATCTGGAAGCAGCGAATAAAATAGCATCATAAATTAGTCAGTTGATGGACATTTTATTTAGTTCCCAGATGAGTGAAATGCCCATATATTCACCTTAGAGGGAGAATAAGATCTGAACTGACTTTCTCCCCAGGAGATCCAATGGCTGACCCAATAGTGATCTGAGTGTAGCTCCTCTGATTCTGATGGATCCATGGTCTGGGCTGATCATTTGCCATCATGAAAAACAGGCTGGCTTACAGTGGGAGGCTTGGCAGTTCTAATGGATTAAAGCACTTGTTGTCCTTTGTAAGGAAGAGACTTGTCTTGGAGTGGGAACATGTCTTGAATCTCTGTATCTCTGCACTGCCACCAGCACCGAGTCCTTGTGGGGTTTTGCTCATCTGAGTGTGGGGTGTCCTTGCCTCCGCCTCCAGGGCAGATTGCTGCCTCTCAGGGGAAAGTAGGAGAAAAGCAGCACCTTGCTCAACTCTCTTAGAACCCTGATTCTGAAGCAGCCCTTTCCACCACTTTCTTGGGAATGAATTTCCTCCCTGAAGAGCAATGACCAGAAAACCAGCTGGCAAAAATACTAGTTCTCCTATAGAATGATCTAGTTACCAAATTGGATACTTTGTTATATTCAAGTAGACTATTTAGATGCTTTAACAGAAAGTTTTAAATTTAACATGAATGTCTAATATTTGTTATGAATTATGACACACGAAGAAACATTTTATCATTAGTAACAATATTTCAGCATTTCACTTGGGAAATTTTCAGTTTGTGCTATAATTTATGTTCATTGAGGACAACTTGTAATTGTATGCTTCAGAATATAAAAATTAATCTGAAATAGATTCACTGTGTATATTTTCAGATTTAAAGTTACACTTGATTTTCTTTACAGTGAGGATTTAGTTTAAATTTAAATTTAATTTAAAAATCAGAAGTAAATAAAAGAAATCCCATTACCTATACAATGTTGATATGTAGCAGCCGATAAGGAGAAATTGAGATCTATTGATTTTTGTAACTATAATAATAACTACTTTTAGAAATGCTCTATATATTGTGAGAAAATTGTCATTGTCCTTCTTTTGTAAACTAGCTAAGCAACTAGAAATTTTGTTTTCCATATAAATTTTGATTTTTGCCAATTTCTTGTGTTTTTAGTATTTCTCAGATAGTCCAACTTGTTATTATTTCTGGCCACTAATGATTGCATTTTGAAATGTAAAATGGTTGCTCCTGCTATTTCTGGGTTGATTTTTCCTTGATTAAGTGCCTGGTCCTTGATGTATGACTATTATGGGATGTCTCCTCTGGGAGTTAAACCCTGTGCTCTTTTTTCCCCTGCACTTTCTGCAAACTTCTGACGAGTTGGTGTAAATTTTTAATTAACTTTAAATGACACTCAGAATAAAGCAGCATTTAGATGATATTCATTTAAAATATAATTTAAAATTTTATTCTAGACTCAAAACCATCCAAAAGAAATCTCAATTAGCTGGAAGGAAGTTCCCAGTTAAAAATTAGAATATGTTGAAGATATTTATTATATGCAGAAATGGCAATGGATAAATATTTCCATTGCATTATCCAACATGTGAATTTGGTAAATTTAGTGAGTTGATCATTTGACAAACTGAACTTTCTAAGAATTGGCTTTCTGGGAATTAGCTTCCTGGGAATTAGCTTTCAGCAAGTTCACTTTTCAGGGAATTAGCTTTTACTGGGCATGCATTGAAATGATTTGCTTCAAAGTAGTGGATTTCTACCCTTTGCCACACTCTCCTGAGTTTTCCAGAATTCCCTCTTACTTCCTCCCTACACCCACCTCCCTACGCCTCTGTGAATCTCTAACTAGATCTCTCAGGGGAGCAGAGCCCTCTTGCAATGGCCAAATCTTTAGGAGGAAGAGTTAGACATCATGCAATTTCTTTGGGGCCACAGGCATGTCAGACTCCTGGGGTTTTAAAAAAGTCTAGTGATAGGGTCTGGTGTCCTCATCCCCTCCCTGGTTCTGCCTTGAGGAAGACTGGATTAAAGAACTGAAAACCATCTGTGCAGTGAGAGGAAAAATGAAGTCTTCTAATTTAGTTTTGGAGTTGGAAGAAACCTTAGGGGCATCTGGCTCAGAGTTTCTCAACCTCAGTATAATTGGCATTTGGGGCCAGATGATTCTTGACTGTGAAAGGTCTCCTGGGCATTGTAGGATATTTAGCAGAATCTCTGACCTCTGCCTACTCACCACTGATAGCACCTTCCAAGCCACGAATCAAAAATCAACCCAGACACTGCCCAATGGCCCCAGACAGGGTGGGGTAGTAAAATCACCCTTTATTGAGAACCTCTGATTTGACCAAGAACTTTCCCCTTTCCCTAATGCACCCTTTGAATGTTGCACCTGAGGACTGACTTTCTCCCTTTCCTGGGATGCTGCTTCATGGTATCAAGACATGTGCTTGGGCTTTGGGGTGAATGGCCCTGGGGTCAGTTCCTGACTCTGTGATCTTAAGTAAACCTCTTAACCCATTGGACACTTTCCCTCATCTGTTCTAATTCCTGCTTCGTAGACTCATTGTCAAGATTATCTCCCTCTGTGTGTGGGCTCCACATCTGAGGATTTAACCAACTACAGATCAAAAACTAGGCCTATGATATACTGAACATATATAGGCTTCCCCCCCTTGTCATTATTCCCTAAACAATATAGTCTAACAACTATTTATATAGCATTTACATTATGTTGGGTATTGTAAATAATCTAGAGAAGATCTGAAGATTATGGGAGGATGTGTGTAGGTTCTATGCAAATATTATGCCATTTTATTTAAGGGACATGAGCATCCCCAGATTTTAGAATCCATGGGGGTACTGGAATCAATCCTCCTTGGATACTGAGGGGTGACTGTATATAAATATCTGGCCTTTCAGTGTCCTTGATAACTGTATTCCTCTTCAATTCTCCATCTTTAGTACTCCATCTTTAATTTCTCTGTACTATGGTGAATGTTTGTGTCTTCCCCAGATTCCTATGTTGAAACCTCAATGCCCAATGTGATGGAATAAGGAGGTCAGGCCTCTAGAAGGTGACTAGGCCACAAGGGCAGACCCTCAGGAATGAGAGGCACACTTATAAAAACAGGCCCCAGACACAGTTCCCTTGCCCCTTCCACCAGGGGATGACATGATAGAAGCTGACAGTCTACACCTAGGAAAGGACCTTCACCAGAACCCACCAGGCTGGCACCTTCATCTTGGACCTGCAGTCTCTAGAAATGTGGAAAGTAAATTTTTCTTGTTACAAGGCAGCCAGTCTGTGGTGTTTGTTATAGAAGCTAGAGTAGGCTGAGACCTTGGTGACACCTCTATGCTCTGCTGCCACACTGCCTATCTGAACTGACCCTTGTGTCAGCTCTGAAACCAGCTGTTGAAGGCTGCCATCCCATCCTGGTTCTTCCTCAGCAGAACCAGCTCCACAAACCTTGATTCCTTCTCCATCAGTTTGGGGACAACTGACCTTGCCTGGAAGTTTTGTTGCTCCAGAGGCTGCGACACGCACTGTAGAAAGACTGGATGCTTCTATGTGCAGCATAAGTGCAGATGAGCCCTCTAAAAAGAAGCCAAATCCCATGGGTACCCTTTTCTGCAAAGACACCTTGGTACTAAGTCTCCCATGGGGTCCAGGTTATGCGACTGGGTCACACTGCCCTTAGTATCTCTCTTTCCTCACCAGTTGCCCATTTGGAATTAGCTCCTGACTTTCCAGGAAGTATAAATAAGACACAAAGCCTGGAGCCCAGAGATCTGAGAAGCCACACGATCCCTTGTGACAGCCAGCATTTAAAAGCAACAGCAGTTTTATATCGAGCGTTGGTGTCAGGGAGCCACCAGATATCCCCTCCTAGGAGACTTCTAAACTCCTCCGTGGGGAGGCCACGGCCAGGGATCACCTCATGTGGCCCTCATTTTATGGACTAATACAGCACAGTTGCTCTTGTCAATTTTATGCCTGAAAACTACAGGCCCCAGGATAGCTGCCTGGTGTCGGGGAGGGAGTCTGAGGCAAAGTGGCAGGGATCCACTTGGCTGGTTTCAGAAAGACCCTCTTCAGTCAGGGATGGTGGGCGCTGGGGGGCGGTAGGAGACTTAGGGGTGCTCTGTTAGTGGATTTGGGTGTATTTGAGAACATTTTCTTCAGTGTGCCAGAGCTAGCTTTTGTTTCTCTGATGGTGGAGGAGAGATGGATTCAAAATGGCTGCAATGTGAGGGGGTGGTCTCCCAAAGCCCCACCAGCAGCAGACTGAAGTCATGGATTATGTTGAGACTTGCACATGAGACAGTCCTTCCTGCCTTTGCCTGGAGGGGAGAGCTGTCAGCTAGGGGATTAGACCAGAATGTTTTTAAAAATATTTTTAATTCTTCTTTTTTAAAAAGATTTATTTACTTATGGATACAAGAGCTGGGGTGTAGGCCAGAAGTGTGTGTGGGGTGTGTGTGTGAGAGGATTCCCCAGAGACAGGCAGATCTACTGAAATAGACTGCTGAGGGGAGCAATGAGTGAGGCAGGAGAGGTCTGCTGTGCCATGTGGGAAGCTCCCTGGCGGGGGATTGAACTCGTGCCGCAGATAGCTTCATAGTGCTGACACTTAACCCGTTGTGCCACCAGGGAGGCCCTAGACCAGAACATTGAAACATTGGGGCTGCTGCTGCATCTGGCCAGGGCTCTGTGCAATTTATGCCTAGACAACAGCTCCATTTATGAGCTGAAATCACATTGAGCCCTATTGTGAATCACAGGGGCTCATTCCTTACAAAATTTTGAAGATAACAGCTCCAAACCAGAGGCTTCCTGGACCCAGGACTGTATTTTCTAAGTCAGGAAAAATCATCAAACTATCTTCTGGGCATATCTGGGGGCTTTGGAAATACAATCAGAAGGAGAGAGAATTTTTGACACCTTTTCTTCTCTGTGATCTGAATTGGGGGGAGGTGAAGAAAGGAAGGGTGAGAAGAGGCCACACTTTTGGAGGTACACCATCATGGATAATCTCTACTTTCAATGGAAGATCATGCCATATTGGACCCTTGGGAAACAAAGGTGATCCCAAACTTTTAGAAGCATCGAGTCTTTGGCTGGAAAGGACATGCATCTGGGTTCTCTTGTTTGGTCTCCTGCCTCATTGGTAGGGCTCTAACCAAACTTCTCCTGAAGAGTCACTTACATTGGATTTCGTTGACCTTTAGGTCCTGTCAGCTCCCATCACATAACTGCAGGAAAATGGGAGAGCTAAAGGAACTTTAGCCAGCCAGTTCAGTGTGTTAGTCCTGAAGCTCAAAAACCTGAGGATTGGGAAAAATTGACATGATTTGCCTAAAACTACACATCAATTTGTGTGAGTCTGGGCCACAATATAGGAGGCTCAGGCCCCTTCAGCTGCTCCTGCCATCCTCTCCAGTTCCACCAAGCCTGTGCTTGCAAAGGGGTGTTTACTTCTGTAGTTTTCAGATTTTTTTTTCCCTCCTCAAAATAGCTATCCTTACACAGCTGGGGATAATGAGTCATGTAGAACAATGTCATCGAGATGTTCTCCTTTTTCTTTCTTCCTTTTGATGGCATGCTCTTTAGTTTTCAAAATTAAGACTTAAACTTCTCTTAAAAAATTTAGGTTTACAACAAAACTGATAGGTAGGGATAGCTCTTTCCCATGTGTTTTCTGCCCCCACACATGCAGAACCTCCCCCATTGTCAACATCACTCACCAGAATGGCACTTTTTTTTTAAATCTAAGGATGAAACTACATTGAATGTTATCACCTGTTGTCTATAGTTTACCTAAGGTTCACTCTTGGTGTGTATTTTATGGGTCTGGACAAATGCATAATGGCATATAGCTATCATTAGGGTACCATATAGAGTATTTTCATTGCCCTAAAAATTCTCTGTGCTCTGTTTTCCTATCCCCTGACCACTGGTAAGCATGGATCTTTTTATTGTGTCCCTAGTTTTACCCTTCCCAGAATGTCATATATGTTGGACGTGTGTACAAAGAGTATGTAACCTTTTCAGATTGGCTTCTAGTACACAATTAGGTATCCTCCATGTCTTCTCATGGCTTGATAGAACATTTCTTGTGTTGAATAATATTCCATTGTTTGGATGGACCGTAGTTTTTCTTTTCATCTGCTGAAGGATATCTTGATTGCTTCCAAGTTTTGCCAATTAAGAACAAAGCCACTAAGAACATACATATACAAGTTTCATGTGCATGTGAATCATCAGTTCCTTGAGTAAAAACCAAAGAACATGGTTGATGGAATGTATGGTGAAAGCATGTTGAGTTTTTAAAGGCAAACCATCTTCCAGTGTGACTGCACTATTTCTCTTCCTACCAGCAATATGTGAGAGCACCTTGCTCCACATCCTGTCTCTCTTCTGGATTCTGACCATTTTGATAGGTGGTAGTGGTAGCTCATTGTTGTTATAGTTTGCATTTCCCTGATGATGTGTGATATGGAGAATCTTTCAATATGCTTGTTTGCCATCTGTTTATCTTTCATGAGATGTCAAAGTCTTTCACCCATTGAAAAACTCAGGCTGTATTGAGTTTTAAGAGCTCTTGTATATACTATGTAACAATCCTTTCTCAGATGTGTCTTATGCAAATTTTTTTCCAAGCCTGTGGCCTATCTTCTAGTTCTCTTGAACATTTTTTTTTTTACAGAGCAGAAATTTTTAATGTTAATGAAGCCTAGCTTGTCAGGTTCTCTCCTATGTTATCTACTAGGAGTTTTATAATTTTATGATTTTGAGTTAATTTTTGTGAGCAGTATAAAGTCTGTCTAGATTCATTTTTTTCATGGATGCCCAATTGTTCTAGCACCATTTATTGAAGAGACTATGTTTGCTTCAGTGTTATCTCTTTGCTCCTTTGTCAAAGATCAATTTACGTTATTATATGGGGGTTCTTTTGTTATTTATTCTTTATTGTATTTTTAATCACTTAAAGACAATCACTGAATGTTTAAATAGTCCCACCTATGTTCTAGGGATCATGCTAATAAGGCCACTGTGTAAATTACCACATTTAACCCCTAAAGTAATTCTGACTGGAAGTTAGTTACTCTTTGAATTTCCAAGATAAGGTCACAGAGACGTGAAGAAGTGTCCTATCCATAATTGCAATATTGCATAATTAGACTTGGATTTGAATCTTAATTCTGCCATTTACTCCCTGGTACTTGAGTTAATGATATTGGCTGTTTCATTATACCAGATCTCCTCCTCATTACAAACTAGCTCTAACTCTACTTCAAATAAGTTCTAAGGTCATTAATGAACTTAGTGCTCTACAAAGGTGTACATTTGAAGAATAGCTTACAATATTTTTCATTGCCTCTATTCTTCTTTTCAAAGGGACCTTCCTGCTATTCCAATTCCATGTTAAAATTAGCATGCTTTTCTTCAATGGAGCCAGTCAGAATTTCTTCAGTAAGAAAACACTTGGGGTCACATGGAACTATCAGAATAACTGACTCTGAAGTTAGGTGACACACATTAACCATGCTGCTCCAAATACGGGATTTTCTATTTAAAATAGATGTATTTAAATAGATTTTGAAAGAGATGCTTTTAAATAGATTTTAAAATCTATTTAAAATGGGATTCTAATTTAAAAAAATCCATATTTAAAATATGAATCTCAATTCATCAAATATTACCAGATTTGTAGTATACAAAGTAGTAGAGTTTGTACCTGGCTATCTGGCCTCAGAGTTTCTCTCTATTTTTCACACAACTGTGAACATCTCTGTCTTAGACTTATTTTATTAGTAATTTGGCCCCCTCTTCTTTTCCTTATGTCTGCTACCTGATTCTTTGTCCCAGTATGAAGGAGACTGAGGTTGACCCTGTTGGATATGGGAGTTTATTCTCTTGCTGTAATATACTTTAAATTTGAGAGTATTCTCTTTCCTAGCTATGCTGTATGAAGGGGCGTAGGGACATAAGAGAGATAGACAAAGAAAGAGAACATGGAAGCCTTATTCTTAAAGTTACTTTGACCATAAGAAAATTAATTTTTAAGATTGCTAAAAAAGCAATTATTTAGAGTCCCTGGCATGTCGGCCAACTTTACCACTAACACTCCATGTGGCCGTGCACGAGTCATTTGACTAATTTGGTTGCCAGTTTTCTCCTAGTGCAAGAACGTGAGTCTTCCCATTGCTATTCCACAGGAGGCCAAACTCCTCCACTGCTCTGACCATCCTTGGCTCCCCTCCCCATACTATGCACATAAGTGAGATTATCTTGCCTCTTACAGCTCAGGCCTCAGCACCACAAAGAAAACAAGTCCCATGTTAACTGAGTCTTGGCAAACCATAAATATAAATTTGCTTCCCCAGCTAGTTTAAAGAGAACTAAGGTCTCTGTTAATTCAGTTTGCAGCCCTCTCAGGCATGAGGGCTCAGTTGGGAGCTGCCACGTGTCTGAGTTGGGTTTCTTTTATAAGGTCAGGATGTTCCCTCTAAAACACAAGCAGTCCTCACCAAGTCCAGGGAGAAGCTGCTGGCATGCCTGTCCTCTTCTCCATGTTCCTCTGGGCTCAGGGTTCTGCCTGTAGACCAACTCCCACTCTATGAATTATCTCCACTCCAAGAGGAGACCGTAATTTTAAATAAGCCAAAGAGGGAAAGAGCAGAGAAATTGCAAGGGTAAAATGTGAAAACATACAAGGTCACCATAACCACTCTTGCTCAATATGTGAATTTTTGTAGTGTTCTCAGTTTTCATGTGGCTAAAATAATGATACATACTCCCCACCCATAGTGGCTGAAGAGACAATATCACAGATGACTCATCTAAGAAGGGCCCTCCAGAGGTCATCGTGGCAGTGCCCTTGCCTTGCATGAAATGACTCTCATCCATTACAAACAGATGCAAGTGCTGAGTGGGTCGGGAGGGCTCATATTCATAAATCTGTCAAGGTCAGTCACCTGCTCCTGGGTTCAGGAAGCTAGCAGAGTTAGACCTACATCATCAGCATCAATCTCCAGCCCTATTTATTCTGGAACTACATAGGCTTTCTAGCTCTCAGCATCTGTGTCTGGAACAGTGGCTGCAGTGGCGGCAACAATAACAGGCCAGCACAGACACAAACGTGCGTGTATGCACACATTTCACATAACTGTATGCCACATGTATGCACACACAAACGTAAAGAGACATACCCACGTGTGCAGACACAGTTAGGTAGAATGTCAGAGGAAAGAGGAGGATATGTTGAACTCGAACATATCCTTGGAGAAAGGATTAAGAAAACAGACCAGAAAGAATAGATTCAAATAGCCCCCTGAAAACGCCCTGACACTGCGGACCTTTCTCAACTGCTTTCATTGTCTTCACAAAGGCAGCTTCACCCTGGAGGTCATGAAGGCCAACCTCTAGGCCATGGAAAACAGAACAACATCCAAATACAAATCAAACCCTTATTCTCCTACTTTGAATCCTTCACTGGCTTCCCATTTCTAACCTCAGCTAAGACATGTTGATAAATAGTGGAATGTATCAAGGGTGATAAGAAGTTAGGGGTGGAACTCAGTGAATGGGGAAATTTTGACTAGGGATCTAGAGAAGGTTCCATATGGAGAAGGTGATATGTTACTAAGCCTTGAAGGAAACAGATGTATACTACTACTGTTACATACTTGAAGTAGAGTTAGAGCTAGTTTGTAATGAGGAGGAGATCTGGTATAACAAAACAGCCAATGTCATTAACTCAAGTACCAGGGAGTAAATGGCAGAATTAAGATTCAGATCCAAGTCTAATTATGCAATATTGCAATTATGGATAGTATACAATGACTACTCGAGATACCAAACCTGAGGTCAGGTAGCCAAAAGCACTGCTGCTGGGGATTGAGTGGAAGTGTGTGACAGTGACCAGGAAGGGGACGCCACTTTTGGAGGAGAGAGACCACTGGGCAGGGGCGCTTTTGGAGGCTTGTTAGGGATTGCAAATAAGAGCGAATCTGAAATATCAAAAGGTATGCCAGTCCCCCCTCAAAAGGTGCCATAAGGAGAGGAAAGTTTACTTTTCTATACCAACAGAAGAGGGTGCTCTTGAACTAAGAAACATGGCCCGTTACCCACCCGCCATAACTGCCTGCATACAACTGTACACATAAACTCTTAAAGTGAACAGAAAATGGCAGACAACAGCCATAAAAGCCCACTAAGAAAACAAAACATAAGAATCCAAATGTTTCAGCAGATGAAAATGCGCCTACCAAAATCAAACCTGAAACAGAAGAAAACTTGAATATGTCACCCACACTATAATAAATATCCTAAAACAAGCCTTTGAAAATTTGAAAGAAATATCTTGAATTGGCAATTCTTTTTCTTTTAGAACAGGAATAGACAAAAAGCAGGAAAAGTGTGAAATAAGAGTTGGCTGAACTCAGGAACGAAATAGAGGGAAAGGACAAAACCATCTTAAAAATAAAGGATAAGTTACAAGGATTCAGGGGCAATAGATTTGACTGAAAATATGAAACATTGGGGGAAGTCATGAAATGAACCCAGAGGATGAACATTAAATGAAGAAAAAAGTCATTAGAGAAAATACTTGATAGGTTCAGAAGAGTCTGGAGGAAAAAAACCCATAATAATGGTAACTAACTAGTATTTCAAACTATAAGCTAACATACATTTCTGTTTGGAGCACTGCTGTCATTAATTCATATGAAAAAAATTTTGAGCATTCCCAGACTCAAAAAAATAGCCTGCCAGATCTTAACATGCAGGAATGTTTTACCTTCAGATAGTGAAGGAAGCCTATAAAGAAAACATTCTGCATGACTTCAGGTGAAAAGAACCAGTTGCTTGCATAGGAAAGAAAATCAAGTAAGCATCAAACTTCTCATTTAAGAGAACAATGGAATTGCACACAGGAAGTGTGATATGAATATTTTCTATTTAAATGGGCTCATTGGGAGATTGAAGACTTGAGAAGCAGCTTTCTATATGCAAAATCTCAGAGAACACTGGTTATTCCCCTGTGTGGGGTTTACTAGGAGGTGAGCAGCATTCAACCAAGACAGAACCAGGCAGTGAGCATTAGATGTATTTCAATGTAATAAATCTGTATCTGCCCCCAAGATGGGGACAAGAGTGGAGGAACAGCAGATGTCATGTTCTGACAAAACTGGAATAATACATTGTTGTATAGGTTTTATGGGCGTGAAGGATACAAATTTAAAACAGACAAACCAATAAGAAAAAGGATAAGAAAAATGGGAGTAAGGGCATTATAACAGGTATTAGCAAAAAGGTAGCTACTACAATGAAATTACTAACCTTCTTGAATGCCAAAAGAAACATAAGATATGTACAAAAAACCCAAACCACGTAGAAAGAAATATAATAACACAAAGTTAGAGAAAATATGAGGCCAAATATATCATATTAATAAACTGTTTCATGATTATACTTATTAGTAAGCTTATTAATAAATTGCATAACTCCCTCATTGAAAATGTTCAAGTTGACCTATAGATTTAGTTCTGCATGCCTAAGAGACACACCTAACAAAGTGGTTCAGAAAGGCTAAGAGTAAAGGGATTAACAAAGATAATCCAGAAAGATGAAGAATAATAAAATAAGAGGGTGTAAAGATCTAATCAATATAATCAATATGGTAGGGATTGTGTATAGATAGTAAATCTCAAACCTTAATGATATAGAGAACGTATTTTCTAAGCACAAAAAGAATGTTCAAAAAACATGACCATGTATTGGATCACAAAGAAGAGCTTAGAAAGTGTCATAAAAGAGAAATTATTAACACAACTTGAAGTCTTTCTCCCTGGAATTAGGAAATAGCACAACAGCAGCAACTATTACTGGGGGGAAAGTGGTATGTAAGCTGAAATTAGAGTATTTGTAAAAACAATTAAAATGAAAAATGTGCACATCAGAATTTATGAGATACTATCAAAACAATGATCTGAGAGAAATCCATGGTCCCAAATACTTTAATCCATAAAAAGTAATTAAAATAAACAAATTTTATTCTGAACTCAAAAATAGGAGAAAAATCACAAAGTAAATTTAAAAAGCACAAGGAAGGAAATGATTAAGATAAAAGAAGAAATGAATGTGGTAGAAAACAGCAAATGATGCAAGTAATAGAAGAATTAAAATGCTGGTTGTTATTAAAAAAAAGAGGTAAAATAGACATATCCCTAGCTAACGTAATTGAAAAAAAAAAAGGCTAAAGCACACAGATGCAAACTAAAAACAGAGTAGAGGGAAATGGCCATTATAAAGACAGAAATCAATCATAAGCAGATTGCTTCACAAAACTCTGTGCAGATGCATTTGTAAACTATGAAATTGATTGCTTTCTGTGAAACTGTAATTTATCAAAAATAGATCCCATTTGATTTAGAAAGCTTAAGCAGATCACCTTCTGGACCAGGGTTTAGGGGTGTGGGGAAATCGGACAGTTATCAACAAATCACTCTGCACAGAAACACCAAGTCTCAATGGTCGCACGGAGTTCTGCAGACCTGCAAACATCAGGTAATTGCTGTGCTTCATAGGTTGTCCCATAAATTTGCCCAGAGCACAAAATGGAGCACTTGCAAATTTGTTTTAAGAAGTGAGTATAACATGGATCTATATACCCATAAAGACTAGTAGTGACAATAACAATGCATTTTATAGGAAATGCAGGTCAATTTCCTTTATAAAGATATAAACATTAAACACTTGCAAAGAATTCAAAACTACCTTAATAAAATAAAGCTTGAATGCCAAATTTTAGGAATGCAAGGAGTTCAATATGAGAAATCCATGAAATTCACTTTATTGATAGCTTCAATGAGAAAATCTTCTCTGGGGGTGCTGAATGATGCTCAATGACCAATAATATTTAACAACATTCCTGAAAAATTCACTCAATAAAATAGGAATCAATATTTTCTTTACAAAATTTACATATAGGTGTATAGAGATTTAATATATATATATATATATAAATAAATATAAATTTTATGTCTATATGTCCAAAATGGAACATCTTTTTAAGTTGGAGGCATGGAAGGCATTCCTGCTACAACTAGAAAGAAGGTAAAATGTCCTTTATCTTTACTATTTAAGGTTACTTTGGAGTTATTACTCAATAACATTAAAAAAGACATTAGAATTTGAGAAGAAAACGATTTCAATTTGCAGATAAAATTATAGAGAAGATTGAAACCCAAGAATTAATGATTAAACAAATTGAAATTAGATAAGGAATTCAGTAATACAGTAGGATATAAAACTAAGAAAATATCAGTAGCTTTCATATATGAAGTCAATTTAAAATAAGGGGAAACACATTTATAATTGCAATAAAAAAGATAAAACTTAAAAAAAGGAAATATGCACAATATAAATGAGGAAAATTTTAAGTATACTCAAAAGACATGAAAGTAAGTAGGGCAGGTCAAAAGGCACCTGTGACTCCTCTAGAGAATACTCACCATCACACAAATGTTAGTTCTTAAGTTAATATATAAATTCTACTCAACTGCAAGAAAAGTGCCAACAAGTTGCCTCCCAACCCCCTCTGTCCGGAGCTAAATAAGTTGATTCAAAGGTCCTGTCAAAAAACAAACATACAAGTCTAGCTAGGAATGCTTGGGCAGGGAAAAGAACAAGGGGGGAGTGATGTTACCTGATATTAAAATATACTCTATCTACTGGGTGGTTAATACAGCATCAATAAATGGTACAGAATTGAGAGAGAAGAGGAACTGAATAGAAATTCAGAGGGGATTCAAGTAGGCATAAAAACATACTGTTTGATAAAGTTGCTATTAGAAATCATTGGAGAAAAGATAAAATTTTTAATAAATCGTGTTCAGAAAGCTGGCTCGCCACTTGGAAAAAGATCACATTAGATCATACATTACACCATGTACCATAAGCTCTAAAAGGATGTGAGAGCTAAATGTAAAAATACAATACAAATCATACAAATTCTAGAAGAAAACATGGATGAACAGTTTTGTAACCTGAGTATGGGTATTTTCTACATGTGAGTCAAAATCCATATGCGAAATGATTAATAAGTTCTACTATATAAAATTTAAGAATTGAATGATAGAAAGTAAGCAAAAGAGAAAACTGGCTCACTGGGAATAATATTTGCAACTGGCTGTATCTGAGTTAAACAGCTAATACATAATGTACTTTTTAGAGCTGAAAAAAAAAAAAACCCAAATAACCAATCTCTGCAAAAAGATAGGAAAATGGTCTTTTAACACATGACAAAATGCTTAGGGGCACCCATAATAAGAGTAATGTCCATTAAAACGATTCTTTTCTCACAGATCAAAGTGGAAAAAATTCACAAGTTAGCACCACACTGTTGTGAGACCAGGAGGAAAAGGGTATATTGATTTGCCAGGGCTGCCCAACTAAACCCACATACTGCTAGTTTAAACGGCAGAATTTATTTCCTCACAGTTCTGGAGACTGGAAGTCCCAGATCAAGTGTTGGCAGATTGAGTTTTCTGGCCTCCTTCTTGACTTGTAGGTCCACTCGCTGTGTCCTCATGTGTTCTTTTCTCTGTGCACACATGTCTCTTGTATCTTGTGTGTGTCCAAATTTCCTCCTCTTAAAAGGAGAGTAGTCGGATTGAATTAGGGCTTACCCTAGTGACTTCATTTCAATGAACTATTTAAAGGTCTTCAAATACAGTCTCATTCTGAGGTATTGGGGTGGTACATTGGGTTGGGGTTTCAACATCTGAATTTTGGAGGGATATAATTCAGCCCATATCACAAGCATGTACATTGTTGGTGGGAATCTAAATGGTATAATACATTTGGAGAGGAATATGACAATATAAAAAAAGTGCAATAGTTACCTTTACACCCAGTGATCTGACTCTAGAATTTTATCCCAAAGTTAACCCTGAAAAACAAATATGCACAAGGTTATTCATCAACCTGAATATGAATACTTAAAATATTAGATGAATCGGGGAGGGGGAGGAATAATATTAGATGAATAAACTATGGTATATTCATACTTCAGAATAACTGGTCAGCTATAAAAAAGAATGAGGAAGATCCCTATTCATTGCTCAGAATTATTTCTAGGATGTGTTCCAATATAAATTACACAGTATAAGTAAACATACATAGTTAGATATTTTTTATGTAAGAAAGAAGGGGAGAATACACATTTATTTTTGCAAAAAGGTATATGGGAAAAATAAACCAGAAGTTAATGAAATGGTTGGCTGCTTCAGGGTGTAGGGTAGGAGTGACAAAACGTGTAGAGGGGATGAGGAAGGAGTGAACCTCTTCTAGGTATCCTTTTCATATAGTTTGACTTTTAAGTTATGAAAGAGTTATGCATATTCAAATATAAAATTAGATAAATAAGGACAAAAAGCCCTAATTTGAACAAAAAGGGAACAAATGAACCCTACAGTACAGTCAATTGATAACATAACCCCACTAACTGAACATAGAACTCTGACTGTGCCTGCTTAGTAGGAAATAGCCCAGGGCAAAAATGAATTGCAAAGAAGGTTAGGTTTTTGTAGGTTTGTTGTTGGTACATATAGCAGTTTTCACACTACTTTGTGCAAATTGTCTGATATAGTCAACATTGGATTTTGTTAGGAACTAGGGTTTTATCTTGAGAAAAGGGAGCTACAAATATGGAATGGAAGACAATATGGGATTTTAATCTACTAGAATGAACTCATGATTTAAACTTCTATTTCTTAGCTGTTTAATGAGGTCTGAGGAAGGAGCTATACAAGGTGAATCTGATGTATTTCATTGTCCCGGAAAGCAAGGAACTCTTCAAAAATTAATAGGGAGATGGCAAATGAATATGGGAGCCAGACTGAAGAACCTCCCATTCACAAATTAGGGGAAAAAAAGGATCAAAAGAAAAATGACAATGTCTCTTACTATATTGAATTAAAAAATGATATCAAAAGAAAATAATGTCTCTTACTATATTGAATTAAAAGTGATGTTCAAAAACAAGCAAGCAAACAAAAATGACTCAGGAGGGTGAAGAAGAGTTCTTTTTACAGAAGAAAACTAGTGGGATGTAGAAGGATTAGAAAAAAAAAATTGTGACCATCAATGTAAAGATAATTCAGGCAAGAATCAACAATGGATATTATTTGGTGAAATGATCTTGAGTAACAAGATATTCACACAATCTTAAAGTTTAACTTCAGAAGTTACTAACTGCAAAAAAGGGTATTTCTACTTTGGAAAAAAATCTGCTGGATATCATCTTAACTAATAATTGAGTAACATTACCCATCAGACAATGGGATCATGACATTATATGCTTCCTCATGTGATGCACTGGGAAAGACTCAACACCATTTATTTTTTTCTTGCCAAATATGTTTAATCAGAATTTAATCATGAGAAAGCAATCAGAAAAATCCAATTTTGTGGGACTGGCTACAGAACTTGCCGGGGTGTTGCAAAAATCTCACTCATAAAAAACAAGCAAACAGAAAGGGTGGAATTGTTCATGAAGAATAAAAGGACATCTATGATATCATATTTGATCTTGAGTTGGAAAAATTAACCATAAGTCATTCTTGGGATAATAGAGAATTCTGAATACTTATTGTATAGTTGATAATATTTCTCCTAATGTTAAACTTAGAGCATGATGATGATGTTGTATATGTGTAGGGAATATTCCACAAAGAAGAAAGTGGTGGTAGAGATGATGTTCAGGAATAGAAATATAAGATGATGAGATGAGAAGTTTAGATCCATACCTTCTAAATATCTATGGAGTATAAGTGGGATTTGAGGTCCATTTGGATGGGGGGGGGCGATGGATTTGATGTTGAAGTGTCTAATTGAGTGAATGGATGAGTGGTGGTATCATTCACTAAAATTATGGAGTGTGTATACTGAATTGAGATATCTGTAAAACATTCATGGGGAAACCTTAATAATACTGTAAGGTTTATCTAAAAGTCAGGTATCTATTTAGATACAAAAATCTCAGATTAAATAGGTATAGATGGGGTGGTAATAGCTAAAGCCACTGTGGGAGATGAAATTTCCCATTTGAGTAGAGAATGAGTTGACAATGGAGTTGAGAATAGGATGTTGGAAAACATCAATATTCCTTGAGAATGCTATTTTCATATCCATCCTGCATAGGAGTCAGCTCATGAGTTTTGGAGCCTCCTAGAACATGGTTTCACTATTGATTGGGGACACCTTTCCATCAGACAGGGTCCCACCAGGAAACAGAATTCACTGAAGTGATATATGATTTTAATGAAGGGGCTACTTCTGGTGGTGTCAGAAGAGCTAAGAAAACAAGTCAAGACACCCAGAGAATAGCAAGAGTGGGTAACCATTGCCAATTCTTTATCAGGAGAACAAATAGTGTTACTGGAATCTAGTGTGAGTTGAAGCTATATAGGAGGGATTGATTCATGGGAAATTTAGACAGAGAACACGCCTCCTGCCAGAGAGGCCTAAGTGCAAAGTAAAAGAGAGTAGGAGAAATGCTCTCACCTGCCTCATCCCCACATTACAAAAAAATTGAAGTAGAATTCACGTAAAATTTTACTAAGCACAACATACACCATTTCAAGTGTACAGTTCAGTGATTTTTAGTATATTCACAAGGTTGTGCAGGCATCACCATTATCTAATTATAGAAGATTTCTATCATTTCCCCCGAAGAAACTGATTAGCTATCATTATTTCCTCACTCTAACTCCTGGCAACTATGAATCGATTTTCTGTCTCTATGCATTTTTCTCTTCTGGGCATCTGGACATCTGAATATAACCACACACTGTCATACAGGACGTGGCCTTACATATGTTCTTTCACTGAGCCATAATGTCCTCAAGTTCATCCATGTAGTATGTATCTCTACTTTACTCTTCTTTATGGATGAATAAAATCTCATGGTAGGAATATATCATGTTTGGTTATCTACTCATCAATTGATGGATCTTCAGATTGTTTCCCCTGATTTCTTGCTTATACGGCAACTTAAGGTCAGCTAGAACTTTCTCAGATATTTTTGTGAGGATGGCCATAGTCCTATGCATAGGCTTGTAAATTTTCAAGAATATGTTGGTGCTTTCCAAAGTCCCCATAGATGACTCATTGTCTAGCTTTTTCTTTTACGCTTTATTGTTGGTCTGTTGTTTTCCCCATACTACCTCTGGTGGTATCTGAGGCATATTTAAACAGTTGCACATAAATGTTTGTGATAAAATGATCTTAGCCCCCAAAGGCTTTTAGCAATAGGCATGTTCTGATGCAGGAGGAATAAGAAATTTTGAGTGAAATGAAGAATTTTGAGGGGGGTCTATTAGGGAACCATGAGACAGATCAAATAATTATAGTTCTTTGAGAATGTGTCTTTGAAAGACTCCAGTTTCATTTTGTTCCATCAGGTTCCATGTTATTTCCTGGGTTACCACTAAATTGGGAGATTGGGGAATGGGACTAGGATAAGAATTGCTGTTCTTACTGAGATTCAGCCATCTTGAATAGGAGCTACCTGGTTGCTGCAGTCTTTGATTGATTTCCAGAGTTCTGAAAAAATGGATTGATAGTTTTTAAAACTCTTTTGGTTACTTTTATGGAAAGGAAAAACTGTACAATTTTGGTGACATCACAGCTTACCCTTACCTTTTAATATCATGGCAGTGTCTTCTGTTGGCCAAACCCAAGCCATCTAATGTCAGTTTCCAAGGGAACCTGGATGGAGCAAGCTTGAGGATGAGAGGGCCAGAGAAGAGGATCGAACATAGATGACAGAAAGTGGAAGGGAGCAGGGGTGAATGGTAAAAACTAGCCCATCCTAGAGAGTAATTAGGATTCAACATAATTATGAACCAGTGGTCAATGGGAACATATTTCGACTTCAGTATTAGAAACCAAAGTTCTTCCTTGGATACTTCTACATCAAAAGGAAATATAGAAATAATTCTGACAGAAAATTTTTGAGTTTGGGGGAGATGAATATAGCTCAAATTTCAACATCTTATAAACCTTGACCCAATGGTTACTATCTTTACTATAACCCAAGGAAGACCCTTTCAAACCAGCATTCTTTTCAGGAAGCATAGGTAAAATTTGAGAAGACTTTAGTTTTCTCTCGCCCAAAGCATAACACCTTATAAAAAAAAGGAAGAAAAACACACATCCAAAACTTCATGGAGGCTCTCCCTCTCTTTCAGAGTTTTATGATGGCAATTTTAATACATTCATTTCTGTAGTCAACCTCAGAACACTTCGTTTTGTCCTCAGAAGGCCTGAAGAACAATTTGACACCATCTTAATGCAAAGCAGTTCTTCACAGAATTGAAGAGCATTATAAAAATGTGTGGGTCCCCCATCAAATACCTTTCTCATAAAACCAACGCACCTGTGGGTGGAAAACTTTTGGCTTAGCAGGAGGGGAACTTTGATGTGGTCTGCAAATTTATCAGGTTCCAGAAAACAATCACTAAGGTACTACTTATCCAAACCCTTTAATCTCCCTACTGCTAGAATCCCATTGCCTCCTCTCCCCTTCCTGACAAGGCAGGTGTGTATGACAATGTGCATCAATTAGTGAGGTTTACCCCATCATTTCATATTCTGACACTGGCCTAAGTCTCTGAGTGGGGACTCCTACTCTGCATTTGTCACGAAAGAGAGACCCTGCTTGATGAGGGCTGTGAATGTTGTCTGTTGATCCTCCAATGTTTAGAATTCTCACTGGGGCCTGGATCATCCAACCACCTCATCCTATTTCTCTGTGTACCTGTTGTGAGGGACCTTATGAAGAGAGGATATTCCAGGCAGCATTGCACAGGAAGACAATGTTGACATGGGGAGGGTGGGATGTTTCTGATACAAGCATGCATTGGTGGTGATAGGACTTGATCCTGGGTCCCCAGGCGAAATTGTGAAATTTTTCCTTATGCAGGGTTTCTCCTCCCTTCTGCTGTGTTCCTTTGCTCTGGTTCTCCACCCTTATTTGGTATCCTGACTTCCCAGAATCACGATAATTGGCACCCATTTCAATTTGTTTCCCCAGTGTTAAATTAATTAAGACCATTAGACTGAAGAGGGTTTAAGCCATAGTAGCTTACATAAGTAAACCAAAACCCAAGCCTGCAATGCCACAGAGTTAAGAAATTGAAACTTAAGTATAGCCAATTACAATCAACCAACTAGGCTTTCCCAAATAATGCAACTGCTTAAACTATAGCTAATTAAAAAATTTCCTTGATTTGCTTCATTGTCTTCTCTGTAAGAGTCTTTGCTCTAACTCTTGTTGGTGGACTCCTAACCATTGCTAGTTGCTCAATTTGAATTGATTCTGGCTTGGCTAAACTCTTAAAAATTTAATATGCTTTGGTTTATCTTTTTACATGAACATACTATGTCCCAGACATTTTACCTTTACCTTCTAGTGTTAAAACCCTCCTAGCTGAGATAAGAGGCGATTGAGAGTTCATTCAGTGGACCAGAGTGGGAGGGGAGGAGGTCGGAGCAAAGTGGGGAGGGAGTCCAGGAGGGTAATGGGTGCTTTGGTGATGGACGTGCTGTGGTAACATACATCTGAAGAGGTCTTAGCCTATACCTCTAAATTATATACAGTACTGGAAATCAACATTATCTAAAAAATATAATAAAAGATACATAGGTCATGCCTTTAATTTTATTGTATTCATAATTTTTACTATTTCTCAATATCGAATCCAGATCAAGAGGCATATTCCTCACTAGGGACTGTTGCCTGGGAATAAATCTCTGGATGTTGTTCAGGTATATCGTTATTCATGATACATTGGTATCACTGGTTCCAGTGTACCTTTTTCAAAAGTCTGCATCATGGTTCCAGAACAATTGTCTGGC
Source organism: Scalopus aquaticus (assembly GCA_004024925.1). Lineage (NCBI taxonomy): Eukaryota > Metazoa > Chordata > Mammalia > Eulipotyphla > Talpidae > Scalopus > Scalopus aquaticus. The sequence continues at coordinate 99,249 of PVIJ01004111.1, read as the reverse complement.
TGGAAAAATCTCTTCTGTGATAAACAGACCAAGTTTTATTGTGAATTTTTTTCTCTTATTGATCCAAATGCCACACATCACTGATAATGTCCAGCTCGTGGAGTATCTGCCAGCATGTGCATGTTAGGGATTGTTCTTTCACATGTTGTATCCTCCATCTGTCCACCTGATACAGATGTCTTGTCAATAGCTTACTCTGTGTTTTGTTTGGGAGCATAAATGTCATGAACTTCGTGGTTGATATATGTCATTTAGCAATAGCTTGACTTGCATCTGGTTTCCCCATACAGAGTTGAAATTCGAGTGAAAAAAAAAGTCTACCTTTTTCACGCCCCTATCCCATCAGAAAGCTAGTCTGGCTTGCTCATATACACCAAGATGACAGTCACGGAAAGACATTACTGGTATTTCTTTTAGATAATGTGTTTGACTTTCAGCAGTAACTTTTAATCATTCCCTTAACGCAGTGAGTAATGAAAAACAGAAATGTGTGAGCTACATATATAGGGGTGGGAGAGAGACACTCAGAGGTGGGGGGTGGGGTGGGGGGAGGGGAGGATAAGGGCACAAAATGGAAGAGAGGAGAATCCAGGGGACCATGGAGATGGATCACGGGTGAATTGGTGGTGGGCTGCCCAAGGGGAATACAAAATGTAAAAGACACAAATAATAATAAAAAAAAATAGAAAAAAAAAAATAAATATTTTGTAGCTACCAATTGTCACCTTCCACTCTTTGCCAAATCTACACTACCACTTGAAATACATAGTCCATTCAGTCTTCATGATAAAATGTGAAGATGCTATTGTTCCTACTTTGTAGGGGATAAACTTTGTTGTTAAGAAAGATGGATGATGGGTGCTAAGTAGAAGGCATATCTGCGATTTGAACCCAAGTCAACTTTCAAAGCCTTGAGTGTTCCCTCCTATGACACTTCCCCAGCTGGAGGCAATTCAGACTGGACATCATGTTAGGGTCATGTGCTGGGGACTCAAAGACTTGGCCTCACTGTGTCTCGTTTTCATCCTAGCCAGAAATTTCTTCTTTAATTTGATTTTCATTTCTCTTTCTAGCTTTCAAATTACTACTACTACTACTACTACCACTACTACCACCACCACTACTACTACTACTACTATTACTACTACTACTACTTTCATTTTGGATCCGAATTGACAAGAGAAACCTCAGAACTTATCTTCTGATGGTATAAGTTGCTTGGAGACCAGGGAGAAACAATAAAAGCACTTTCCTGCTGGGAACTATATTTTCATGAGTCTTGAAATTAGGGAATGTTTTATAGCTATGTAGTCCAAAGTAGGGTTCCAGATGAGAGGAAGGGGCAGAAATACACAGTGGTCTGTAGGGAAAGGTGAAAGACACCCGCTGCCCGTCTTTTCTCCTCCATGCTCTGTGAGTTGTGGGATGTAAGGGAAAGACATAGCGAGTCTCGAGGGGGTAGGGCAGGGGTTGTGGGCTCCAGGAACCATGTTTATAAGCTCTCTGATCTGATGTCGCAGGCACGAGTCAGGAGCTCTAAGGCCTGGCTCCCACCGGAGGGAGAGCAGCAAGCTCCTAATTACCTGTGATCAGGGTGTCAGTGAGCCAGTCAGGACGCCTGGGCTGCTTCTCTTATCTTTATCCACTTGGGCAAGAAGTGAGGGGCAGGTGGGCTAGAAATAAATTTTCTCTGTCTCCCACATGTTGGTGAGATTCAGGCCCAGGCAGAGAAGGGATTATATGGTTGAATTTACTTATGATTGTTATAGAGAAATCAAAAGCCAAATTTGGATAATAATTGCTTGCATATTAGTTATGACTCTTCTTTCATCTACTGCTGACTGATGTAGGTAATTAATTGAGTTGGCCAAAAGCAGCTTCAATTTTCACATTTGGTTTGAAGTAGTCTGAAGATACACCTCTGGGTGAACATGTGGATTGTGTGAACTTTAGTCGTACTCTGCACATGCCCTTAAACCCATGCCATCAGTGTATAGGTTATAATGCTCTGTTTCCTTTATAGGGGGATATTTCCCGATATTTTTCTCTTTTCCATCCTTCTCCACTGTCCTTTACAAATGAACATATCTCCTAAATATTTAGACTAAAGCAGAGGGAAAGAGACCATCCCAGCAATTCATAGGAGGGAGGGGCTTGTTGCTGGTGAGAACCCTGGGACCTGGCGCCAGAGACCCACACAGCACTCTGCACGTAGCTGGGGTTGAATCTCAGTCCACACTTGTTGACTTTTCACAAAATGGTGGTCCCTGGACCTCAGGTTGTTGGTAAGATCTAAATGTGAGGCGTGGCAACGTGTCTAACCAAAGTAAGAATTTGTTTGCTATGGCTAAGTCTGAGGGGAAAATCAAAATCCCATTTTCTCCCCCAACTAAAGCCACTGAAAATAGTTCCTCATTGTGGTTTCTGAGATTCAAAGAAAAGATGGTTTCAAGTGGTTTATTACACAAGGTTCAGAAGGCTCATGGGCATCCAATGGCTCCCACCAAGTTGGATTTTGATGGGTTAAGTGTAAGTGAATCAGGAACATAAGGATTAAATTTCCTCTTTAATACACATGGGTTTTAAATGAAGGGAAAAAGGTGCTTGGGGCACAATGTATTTATTTGCCAAACCCTAAACATTCAAAAAATAGTTCAAGATGTCTTAGCAAATCCAGCCAACTGCCCTACCCCCTCTCCCCAGAGTGGCTGAGTACATATTTATGGTGATATGTGTGTTGAGTGATGCTGCACCTTCTGGAATGATCTAGTCTCTGGTATAGATAAGCCTAAGTTCCTAGATGGCCTAGTGATAGAGTTCTATCAGTCTTCCCCCCAAAATATGATACATATTCCCTCAACCCATCTCTTCTCAGCAAATGTCTGCTGGAATCACGTTCACATGAAGTGAAGAGAGATTGGATTTACCAAGATCCAATGTCTCAAATATTTAAATCAAAAGCATTTACTTTGCTCCTGTTTACATGTGGTAGCATATTAATAACTACGTTGGTTTGAGGTGAGGCCAGCAAATGGTGAAAATGTGGGTCAATATCCCTGGAATCCAAATAAATTAGACTGTAGAGGTGAAAGAGAGGTAGACAGTTGAACAGAATATAAATCAGGAGGCTACTTGAGGTATCTGGGGTAAAGAAATAGGAGACAGCTGGAGTTTGAGGAAAGATGAAGTCCAAGATACCTTTGTGAAGTGTACATGTCCCGTGGCCGTCAGGCAAGAACAAGTTCCGTCAATCTGATTTTTTTTTTTATTGGCCTAGTTTAAATGTTGAAAAGTCAGAACGGGAATTTATTGTTGTTTTTTTTTCAGATGGATTGGATTGTCTTAGGTCAAAAATGGTAGACTGGAAGTAACACACTGAGCATGTTAGACTTGATGGGGGTCATGTTTGGCCACCACTGCGGTGTTGGCAAGGTTTAGATCATGGAGTGGGTATGGTGGGTGATGAAGGAGAGAGAAGATGCTTCCAGGTTATAAACCTACTACTGGTCATATTGAGGTGTTATTGCTGGAGATGGAGACAGGGGATGAGATGATGATAGACAAAGGTGATGACTTGAAGAACAATACCAGCACTGCGTATTTCCTCTGGAGCTTCATGCATACCAGTGTTATTTAAAAAATGGTTGCAATTTAAATAATATAAAGAAATGGAACGCTCCTAAGTCCCTACTCTACTTTTAAAGAAAGGTACAATTATTTTGCCACAATTATGTCAGTACAGAAAAAACTCCAGCAAATTCAATTTTTTTTTTTAAAGATTTATTTTTTATTTATACATACAAGCTGGGGTACAAGCCAGAGCTGTGGGGCGGCGAGAGGGTTCACCAGAGACAAGAATGGGGAGCAGAACAGGCAGATCAGAAATACACTGCTGAGGGGAGCAGCGGGCGAGGCAGGAGAGGTCTGCCACACCATGTGGGATTCTCCCCGGCCAGGCGTCGAACTCGCGTCGCCGCTGCCGACAGCTCCACAGCGCAGCGCTTAACCGCTGCGCCACCGGGGAGGCCCCGCAAATTCAATTTTTAAGGACACCTCCAATCTTGACTTCTTTCCCTGGATTCCTATTCTCCCCCCACTCCCCCAACGTTTCCTGGAATTTCCTTTAGCTTCAGGCATGCCCTGAAACATAGAATGAAGCTTCCCTCTGATTTTAATGACAGTGAAAAAACATTCATACTAGATGCTGCATTGTCCCCTACTCCAATCCATAGATTTCCATATAAAGTGCTTCAGGATATTTCTGTGTTGCTACTATTTTTGCAGGTCAAAACACAGTCATGACTTTAAAATGACTACTTAAGACATGATTGAGTTCCTTGGTAAGATGCCATTTTAGTTCTTGAGTTTCTCTCCAAATAGGAGAAGGGGTTATACGAATTAAAGGACAGGGATATGTACTAAACCTAGTGATGTCCTGGCTCATGAGTGCAGATAAGAAGAGGAACTGGAGGGCCTCCCTGGTGGTGCAGTGGGGTAAGTCTCAACCTATGAAGCTATCCGCAGCCACTGCAGCACGAATTCAATCCCTGGCCAGGGAGATTCCCACATGGTGCAGCAGACCTCTCCTGCCTCGCCTTCTGCTCCCCTCAGCAGTATACTTCAGTCGACCTGCCTGTTCTGTTCCCCACTCTGTCTCTGGTGAATCCTCTCACCACCCCCATATCTCTGGCCTACACCCCAGTTCTTGGATGCATAAACAAATAAAAAAATCTTTTTTAATAAAGAAGCGGAGCTGGAGAAACTAGAGACTATTAGGGCAAGAAGAGGAGAATTGGGAGAGAGTAATATGGGACATGAGGACAGAATCACTTGCAAAAAGTGAGTACCAGAAGAGCAAGTATTTTGACCAATGGGCTGAGAAAAGCAGGACTCAGGTTTGAGGCACATGCATGGCTGACTGCATAGCTGCCCCTACACACTGCTTTCCAGTGAATGAGGAAGAGGAAAGCTGTAGTGTGATGAGTGAGCTCCCAGAAAACTCAGAGGTGGAAAGTAGTGGCTACTACCCACTGCATGCTGGATGATAAACTTGGTAACAGTCTTGCTAGACTGGAGAATGATACCAAACTAAGGTTGTATAAAAATGAAGGTAACAGGAAGAAAAGGTGATTATGAAAGTGTTGTGGATTAAGAACAAAGAACTTCGGGACCCCCTTGGGGTGAAAAGTCAAACAAATTTCCTCAAGGATCCCAAACTCTCCTTCTCCAATCAAAGAGCAACGGCAATCATTCAGGAAGCCCCCAAAGCCTGATGGATGTGTGCTAGGGCAAGAAGTTTGCTGCTTGTTTTGAAATGTGGTATTTTATCTCTTGCTCATAGTGAATCAACGAGATAGGTGTTAGGATTTTTTTTTTTTCCAATTGACCATTGAGGAAGCTGTATGGAAGGATGTGACTTGTGCAAGATACCAGCAGTTCTGAATCTCAGAGCTGGAATGTGGAGTTTATGATCATGCACTCCAGCTTTCTGTGCCAGGTACCACCCTGCTCTTTTTTGTGAGGGATATTTTTGGGATGCTACTGAAGAAGAGTGGATCTTAAAAAAAAAACAAAAACCAAAACCAAACAACAACCCAGAGGAAATCAGACAACTGTTTATCTCACCCTTCTGTTCGCTGTTTGGGGTTGTTGGGTCTCTCAGGACCTTATTTATGAATCTTATTACTAGTTCTGATACTGTCCAGTTGTGTAACCATAGACATATCATGTGGCTGTTGAGGTCTCAGTATCCTGGTCTATAAAATGAAAGAACTAAGTGGTTTCGTGAGCCCTTGACACTGACATTCTCATCAAAGGGTCTCTGGAGTTGCTGCTTGTCTGCTTACGTTGAGTCTGCGGCATTTCAGAGGCAACAAACTAGAATGAAAAGGACAAGAGCGCAGATCTGTTCCCAGGGTTGCTGGGCAGTAAGTCCGGAGAGCTTGTCTCTGATGTCACCACTGTTTCTTGCTGCCTCTTTTATTCTCTAAATTTCTATGGTGAGTCGATACCCAGAGGTCCTTGTGGTTAGTTGCCACTCAGTCAGTCCTCTTAAAAGTTTGAAAACTTTCTCCTTGGAGCATTTACTCTTCTAATAACTAGAAATTAAATTAAAAAGAAAAGCTGTGTTTTTTTTCACGACTGTGTTCAGGAATGGCATTGAGGATATGACTGCAGGAGAAGATGCATTATTGGAAAAACACTGCTGTGAACAAACCTAAGTCTGCATCAGGCTGACGGGATTCAGAGGTGACCAAGGAAGCCCCGGCGTCTGCTGCAGCACCTTGAATGAGCATTGGGTGGAACTCGGCATCATGGCACCATCTACTGTTACTGGCAATCACTCAGCCCGGGCGTCCCTCTTCTGTCCCAAGCCAGTCATTTGAACCAAAAGCTCGAGATCCCGACTGTTCCACTGACTATTGTGTAATCTTTGCAAGTTACTTTCCCTCTCTCATTGTTGGTTTCCTCATTTGTCAAAGGGGATTGTTTGAGGATCAAGTCTGATGATTTTTTGTAAACTCAGCCCCCAGTATGAGGTGTGGGCAAGGCCAGGTGGGGAGCGGTGAAGGTCATGGAGTGTGGGGCTAGACAGTGTGAGTTGGAGTCTGTCCTCCCCCTTTGTTTGGAAAGTGAAAGTGAGCAGGTTACTCACCTTTCCGGTTCCTCACTTTCCTCATCGGCAAAGTGTTGCTAGTAAAGACATCTGACCTGTGGAGAAGCTGTTGAGAAGAAAGGAGTTCAAAGGTGGTTGGAACATGCCTGGGTCCTCGCAGTGGTGTAAAAGTGTTGCTTTCATGGCTGTTAGTAGGATTTCATGTGGGTCTCTACATCCCAGGCTATGGTAGCAAAAGGGCCGGTCAGTTTTCATGCATGTCTAGACTACACTCATCCTGCTAAAGGCAAAGCCTATTCCCTTTGTTTAATTAGTATGGCAGGAAGAAAAAACAAAGAGTGATTCAATGGGATCAAATGACTTGACATGTCCCCATGTTCACAGCTAAAGAAGTCAGGAGAAAAGCTCTAAGCTCTTTGCTTGCGTGAGATGGGGTGACTCACAGGGAGTAAGAGCCCAGCGTTGTCCCCAACCCCTCCCCTCTCTGTCTGTATACATGAGTGGTAGAGGGAGGCTCCGGGGTTCATGCCACAGGCTGGGTTTGGCGTTTGCTTCTCAGGGCATCATGCTGACTTCAACTACAGCTCTGTAGCCATCCTCAGCACCACAGGCTCCCTAACACACCTGCTGCGCAGTGTGGGGACTGAGCTGGGAGACACAGCTAAAATCTGCCAGTCAGCACATGCGAGGGACCAGACAACACCCAGAGAGAGCTGGTGTAAGGCACCACGGCTGCCAGGGAGCCAAATAGTCTATTAGTTGCTGTACGTAGAACTCGGGCTAGGAGGCAGAAAAAACACGGCTCAGCTCCTATATATTCCCTGACAACTGCACACCTCACTGAGGACGAGGCAGGGATGCTGCGTTCTGCAAGGTGAGTGTGGCATGAGTGTGTGCAGGTGTGCCCTTGCATGTACACATCTACACGTGCACACGCTCACATTCATTCTATAATGGCCTCCACGGAGAACTCCTCCGCCATCCTTCTCCTCCACAGTGTTGGAGCAATTAGGTAGGACTTGGGCAGAATGATTCATGCCTCAATAAATTCAATTTCAACAAAACATAATTATGGTGAGTCACCTAATCGCAGCTGTAATCACGGCCCGCCCCTCCAGAAGTCAAAACAGTTCAGGGCATTCAGCAAGGGCGTCTGTTTCCTCATGACTGAAGACTCCATTTTTTGCCAAGCAGCCATATTTGGGACTCTAGTTCCTTTCTAATTCCTAAAATTACAGAATATCTCAGTCAGACATAAAGGTACAGTGCATAGTTTAGTGAATACCCTTGTATGCAACAATTTGAAAATAAAATGCTACAAATAGGTTTGAATCTCAGTTCATCCCCATATTTCTCAGCAGAGACAAACAGTATTTGATTTTGGTAGTTATTCCCTTGTCTGTCTTTAAATATCTACTCTTCCTATATGTATCCTTGAAATTATATAGCATCATTTTCATATATTAAGTGTTAAATAAATGGCATCATTTGTGGATCCTTTTGCAACTTGTTTGCTGGATATTTTAAGATTTATTCATATTAAAGAGATACTGCTAGTTTTCTCATATTAAATTCTGCTTAGAATTCCATATGTGAATATATCAAAATGTATTTTTTTCCCATTCTCCCCTGGATGGACATTTAGTTTGCTTCCAACATTTTCTGTTACAAATGATACTTTCTTGAATATACTTATAATACACACTTTTTTGTGCACATGTGAGTTTCCTTAGGTGTTTACCTAGGATTGGAGTTGCTGAGTTCTTGCATATCTGCTTTGTCGACTTTACTAGACCATGCCAAATTGCCACTAAAGGGTTTGTACTAGTTTACATATCCACCACAAGCTTATGATTTTCTGTTAGTCTTCCATTCTTATCAATACTTGGCATTGTTAGCCATTTATTTCTTGCCTATTTGATAAGTGCAAAATGTCTTCTCATATGCTTTTAATTCACATTTTCCTAATTATTACTGAGATCAAGCATCTTTTCATAGGATCAGGAACCATTTGAATTTTTATCTTGTGAATTGTCTGTTCACATACTTTGCTATTTTGTCTATCATTTTTCTTTGGGAGTGTTTTGATAATACACGAAATGCACTTCCAATATAACAATTCATAATTTCTGTTTCTTTGCATCCAATTTTAATAAACTATATTTTCTTTTTAAAATAAGTTACTTCAGGAAATTATTCTTTTTATAGAAATTATAAGCTATGATGTCATAAAGTTCCAAAATTCACTTATTATCCTCCCAGTATCTGTCATCCTTACCCACTTTTTATTCCTGAGATTGGTGACATGCATTCTTTTTTTTTTCCTCTTTCATTTTGTGTTTTCTTTTTTTATTTTTAGATTACTCTAACCAAAAGACTGCCAATTTTGTTCTTTTTTTTCCCAAAGGAACAGCTTTTGGCTTTGTTAATTTTCTCTGTAAACTATCTGCTTTCAATTTCATTGATTGCTATTCTTATTTTTATTTCATTCCTCTATTTTGCCCTTCTTTTTAGAACATGTTAAGGCCATTGTTTTTAGGTCTTCCTTTGCATTTAAAGCTATGTTTCTCTTTAAACATAGTAACATCATAAAATTTTTCAAATTATATTCTTTGTCATTTATTTCAAAATATTTTCTAATTTATCTTTTGTTTTTGTCTTTGACCCATACATTATTTAAAGGCATGTTATCTTCCAAATAATTAGGTTTCTCTAGGTATATTTTTATTGGTTAATTCTCTTGTGATCATTAAACAATCGACATAATTTCATTCTTTTTGGACTTATTAACTCATAATTTATGGAACATTCACATATCTTGGTGAATGTATCAGGTGGACTTAAAAATATATGTATTTGCAGTTGTTAGGATTTTATAAATGTCATTTATATCAGGAGGGTTAATAGTGATGTTCAGATTTTCTGCTTGCTCTGTCATTGCTGAGAGCAGGATGATAATATCTATTATGATTGTGAAATTGTCTATTTTTTTTCTGTAATCCTGTCAAGTATTGATTCATGAGGTTCTCTTAGGTGCAAATGCACTTATAATAATTATCTTTCTGGTGAAGTATCCCTTTAAAAAATGGTAACTGGTTGATCCTTTGTTGTGAAATCTACCTTTAAGTATATTAACTCTAGGAAACATACCTGAGGTCCAAATATAAGCATAGGCTCAGAGTAAAGGATTGGAAAATAATCTACAAGTGAATAGGACCAAAAGGGAGACAGAGACAGCCATCCTTACATCAGATAAAATAAAATGGTAACAAAAAAGATAGGAATGAACCCTACATAATGACTAGTGATTAAGGGTACTATACACCAGGAAGACATCAAACACATAAATATATTCTTACCAAGTGAAGGAGCACCAAAATATATAAGGCAATTACTATCAAACCTGAAAACGGACATTGGGAAGAACACATTTGTGGAAGGGACTTCAATAACTCACAGTCATCAAGGGCTGATCAACCAGATCAGTTTAAGGGCTTAAACTAAAGAATTACACTACATGGGCTTAATAGACATTTACAGGGCACTACCCCCCTAAAAATCTGAATATTATTATTCTCAAGTGCCATGGGACATTTTTCAGGATTGATCACATATTGGTTCACAGGACAGTATCAACAGATTCGTGAAGATCGAAATCATACCAAGCATCTTCTCTGGCAACAATAGTGTCAAAGTAGAAATTAACCACAAAAAGAAAGCAGGAAAAACCTCTAATATGTGGAGGCTAAACAATTAGCTACTGAATGACTGGTGGGTTAATGAGTAAAAAATACATCAGGACAAAATGATAATGAGGACACAATTTTCCACAACTTATGCAACACATCACAGACAGTACTCAGAGGGGAGTATAAAGTAACACAAGCCCATATCACAATCAAGAAAGAGCGCAAATAAAAAAATCTTCTCTCTCACCTTATGGAATTAGTGAAAGAAGAACAAGCAAAACAAAAAAGGCAGTAGAAGGAAGGAAATAATAAAAACTAGAGCAGAAGTATGTGAAGTAGAAATAAAAACAGTCAAAAAGATCAATGAGACAAAAACCAAGTTATTTTGATAAAAATAAACAAAAATAGACAAGTCTCTAGTTAGGCTCACAAAGAAAAGAAGGCAAAAAACTAAAATAGGACCAGAAACAAAAGAGAAGTTACAACAGACATCTCAGAAATCCAGAAGATCGTAAGAGATTACTGTGAACATTTGCATGCTAGTAAGTTGCACAACCTAGAAGAGATGGACTAATTCTTAGAAATTTACAACCATCTGAGACTGATAAGGAAGAAATAGAAAACCTGAACAGACCAATTACAAGCAAGAAAAGTGAAACAGTAATTGTTTCCCAAAGAACAAAAGTCCAGAATCAGACAGTTTCACAAGTGAGTTCTACCAAATCTTCAAAGATGAGCTAATACCTATCCTGCTCAAACTCTCCCAAAACATTGAGAAAGAGGGACTACTTCCAAACACTTTTTATGAGGCCAGCATTACCCTTGTGCCAAAACCAGACAAAGACAACACAAAAAATGAAAACTACAAAAACAGATACACAGACAAATGGAATAAAAATGAGAACCCAGTAATAAACCCACACCTTTATGGACAGTTAACCTATGACAAAGGAGCCAAGAACTTATGTTGGCACATGGAAATTCTCTTTAATAAATGGTGTTGGGAAAACTGGACAGTCACATGCAAATGAATGAGATGAGACCACTACCTCATACCATACACAAAAATCAGCTCAAAATGAATAAAAAACTTGGATGTAAGACCTGAAACCATAAAATACATAGGAGAAAACATAATTAAAACACTCCACAACATAGGTTTCATATATATCTTTATAGATTAATCTCCATCAGCAAGGAAAACAGAAGAAAATGTAAACAATTAGGACTATATGAGCTAAAAGGCTTCTACACAGTGTAAAAACAGAAAGAGATCCTATTGAATAGGAGAAAACATTCGTACACCATACATCTCACAAAGGGTTCATATTCAAGATCTACAAGAACTCATACAACTCAATATAAAGAAAACAAACAATCCAATCAAAAGATGGGCAAGTTCACTAAATAGACACTTCTCCAAAGAAGATATACAGACCACCAAGAGGCACATGGAATAATGTTCATTATCAGTTATCATCAGGGAAGTGCAAATCAAAATTCCCCAATGAGATACCATCTCACACCTGTGAGAATGGCCCACATCAAAAAGACCAAAAACAAGTGTTAGGATGTGGAGACAAAGGAACCTTCTTACACTGTTGGTGGGAATGTAGACTTGTCCCATCTCTATGGAAAACAGTATGGACAGGTTTCTCAAAAGATTAAAAATGGATCTACTATATGGCCCAGCAAGTCTCCTCGGTGTCTACCTGAAGAATATGAAAACACTAATTCAAAAGGAAATATGCACTCCTATGTTCATTGCAACACTATTTACAATAACTAAACTATGAAAACTACCTAAGTGCTCCAAAGTAGAAGAGTGGTTCAGGAAGATGTGGTGTATATACACAATGGAATGCTACTCAGCTATTAAAAAAGATAAACTCTTGACATTTGTGACAACATTGATGGAGGGGCAGGGGATTATGCTAAGTGAAATAAGAGGGAGAAGACAGATACAGGATGGTGTCATTTATATGTTGAGTAAAGAGATACAAAAAGGGTCAGATAAAACCAAACTAATAATAAACCCCAGAAGTCTATAGAACTGAGGCTGCCAGTTCTGTGGGCAGAACTGTGTGTGAAAACAAAGTGGTGAGGGAACACAGTGGGCTGGGGTGGTGAACTAGGGGCACTCTGGTGCTGGGTGTTGTAATAGCACCTGAAGGGGGAGATCTTTTAAAACACAAACAACTTTGTAAACCAATGTTACCTCAATAAAAAAAAAAGTCACTTCAGTCTTCTTAGGCTTATCTTTGCATGCTCTATCAGTTCTATCCATTTACTTTCAAATTACATGTGTCTTTATTTTTAAATTGTGATTCTTGTAGGGAGCATATTTGAGTCTTGTTTTTTTAAAAATATCTACTCTGGCAATCTCTTCCTTTTAATGCTTAGACCTTAGCATTTACAATTAGTGTAATTACCAGTAACAATTAGTGATACAATTGAATTTAGGCCTATTATTATATTACTACTTGGCTTGTGTTGCTCTGTTCTTTTCCTGCCTTATTTTCAATTATTTGAATTTTTTTGTATTTTATTTTAATTTAAATATGGACTTAAAGCTGCATATTATTGTATATTTTGGTGGTTGTTTTTATATATTTATAAAACATATAGATCTACAGTCTACTAAGGGTTAATATTACCAATTATGTAAAATATAGAAACCAACAAACTTTTTGTCCCTTTGCTCCATACCCACCATTATTTATATCACAATTATTATATATAAAATGAAAACCCTACCAAAATAAACTTTTTCATCTTTAGTAATTTATTTTAAAGAGCTTTAGCAGAAAATAATGTTTTATATTACTCATATGTGATGGCTTATGATGTATCAACTTGCGTGGACAGAACCACAGTTCTAGTTATTCAGTCAAATGCTGATTTAGGTGTTATTGAAAAGGGATTTTATAGACAGAATTAAAGTCCATAATTATAACCTGTTGACTATAAATTAATCAAAGGGGATGTTAGAGCTTTACGAAAGGATTTAGCCTTTCCCCTGAGCTCAGACTCCAATAATGTGATTCTCAACTACTTGTCACCTTTCCTACTTGATCAACACCTTGCCAGACTTTGTAATTGTATAAACCAATTCCTTGTAATAATGCTTTCTCTCAGTATATACCTATATATATTTACATATCTGTCTGTAGTTAGAACTATCCATTTCTATATATGTAAATATACTTAAATATTTATCTCTATATGTATATATGTATCTATATATTTATAGTATCTTTTTATAGATTTTCAGTCTCTCTTCTCATTACCATCAGTTCTTAGCTATGGAGGTCACAGGGAAGATGTTTGAGGCGTGTGTGTGTGTGTGTGTGTGTATTTTTTCTAGTTGAACCATTGATTATACACCAGATATTTACCATTTACCACTTTTGATACCATTGTTTTTCTTGAAGATGTTCCTGAAGATGGTTTGTTCTAGTGACTTGTTCTTGTAGCCTGAAGAACTTCTTTCAACGTGTTTTGTTACTCAGTCCTGCTAGATTTTCTTTGTCTGATAGTATTTTATGTTACCTTCATTTCTGAAGTATATTTTTCCCTAGATATAGAACTCTGGGTTGACTGTTTTTTCTTCACTTTCAGCACTTAAAGATGTTGTTTCATTATATTCTCACCTTTATGGCTCCAAACGAGAAATCCATTGTTATTTGAATCCTTGCTGTCCTGTTTGCCATATGTCATTGTTCTTTAGCAAAGCTTTCAAGGCTAGTCCTTTATTCATAGTTTTTAGTAGTTTCATTAACACATTTTTTAGGTTAGGGCTTTCTTTCAAAAATATGATTGGGGTTTACTGAGCTGATTGAATTTGTCTTTTACTAAATTTGGGAAGTTATTTTGTCATTATGACATCAAATATTTCTTTTGCCCTAATTTCTGTTTCCTTTCCTCCTGGGACTCCAAATACATGCATGTTAGCCTTTCGATGGTTGTTTTTCTTTTACTTATTACTATTTGCAGTCCTTGATATATCTTTGTAGTAATATTTTATTACTTACATGTTTGCAAATAGCTCCTCCAAGTCTGTTCTGTTTTCACTTTTTGTATTTTTATTATATATATTTTGTTATATATATTTTGTTTTATATATTTTTTAATATATCTGAATTTATCAATTTGATGTATGCATTTATCAAAAGTTATTACATTTTGTGTGTATGGATCAACAAAATTCTTTTCTAGTCCAGAGTTTTAAAGATACACTATTGTGTTTTATAAAAAAATTTAAATTTTATTTTTTATATCTATGTATAATCAGCGTTTGTTTAAGGGGAGTTGTAGGGATTCAATTAAAAGGGTTTTTTTGCACATTAGTGGCCAATTATCTCAGCACCTGTTCTTTTCTTCACTAATCTGCGATGTCATCCTCATTTCATGGGATTCCTCTTCATTCTTTAGAATAAAATTTTCATCATCATCAGAATAAAGCAGTTCTCCACCTAGAAAGTCTTTCTGGAATCCAAGCACTACTAAAATGAAGGACTAAGCAATTGTAGATGGTTTTATTAAGGCCACCAGGAACCAAGTTGGCCCTTCCAGAATGCCCTTTTAATTTATTTTTGACTTTCTAAAGGACAGATTTAGGGTAGAGAGAGGAGGTGCTCAAGTGGTAAATGCATTGTCTCCCTACCTGGTGAACTCTGGAAGAGAATGGATGTTCATTAATTTGTTTTGTAACCCATAAAGTCCACTAAACTTAATAAAAATCAGTTGATCTTGAGAATGAATTCTTGGCTAAGTCTTTTCCCATCATTTCCCCAACTAGTAAAAACTGTTTTCCACACGACCACCAATTGTGAGCATCTTGGTGGAAATAGAGGAATTTAGACTCCATTGAATTCTAATGACACTCAAATAGCTCAAGCTTAGGTCATGTCTTTGCTCTAAGGAAGAAGGTCTCTTTCTCCAGCACTTCTTGGTTATGAGTGAAGAGCTGTAAGAAGGAAATCTGAAAACCTCTTTGGACTGCTTTCCTCTATGTTGAATCATATTCATGGCCGGAAACCATTTCAAAAGGTTGGTTTATGCTTAGCTGAACACCTGGGGTTGTAATGATGCATTTAATCCTTCAGTTGTTTTGACCACATGATGGCTAGATTGAGAGCCTGAACTGTCTGCAGTGATCAGGCTCTTGGGGGCTGCTGCCTTAATGTTTAAGCTAGGATTTTTTTCTTTCCTGTTGCAAGATAAGGTTAACACAAACTTCTTATTCTGCCCAGGGGTTATTCCCTCTTTGGAGGTTCAAAAAACCAGTTTAGATTGCTATCTTCCTAGTGTCAAAAAAGCTAGTTTGACAAATCTCCCAAGAAATATACCATTCAACTTTTATTTTATGAACTTGACCTTTGATTTTAATAACTCCCATGTAAACGCACACTTGATTGGAATCTTTGTTTTTTATTGTCATCATAGGCATATTTCCCCCATGCCTTAATAGTCTCTGTAAGTCCTCTTTGTCTTTTCCAGAAATGAACATATTACTTTGCTTCTATCCTTGTTTTTCATTGAAGGAAAAAAAAACATCCTTTCTCTCACACACACACACACACACACACACACACACACACACACACACACACACACACATTGTTTAAAATGGGATGGGGTCTTCCAAGCCTCTCCTTTGGACCTTTCCTTTGCTGCTCACTGGGTGTCAGCAAATTCTCTTCCTGTATGGTCAGAGGGCCTCTGTTAGCATACTGTTGATAGGGATGATGAAAATTGTACAAAATCTTCCATAATTTTCTTCTTCAGCTGCCCAGGTCAGCACAGCTACAGCTGAAAGCAGTGTCCTATGGGAGAGGAGCACTGGACCAGGGGGCATAAGTCCTGGGTTCCACTTATTGTCACACTTAAAGCTGGTGACCTTAGTCACACCATTTTTTTCTGATTTTCAGTTTTCTCATTTGCAGAAATCAGGGGTAACAAACTTAGATGCTTGTAGAGTCAAGATGGATTTATAGGGTAAACAAGATATGCAGGCCTGGCTGACATTTGCTGTACTAGAGTTTATTCCCTCTTCCAACCCAGTCTGAATAGGAGTGCCCGATTCTGATTGTTTGCTGGGAATGAAGGCCACTGTATTTCCAGATCTTCTGATTTTTCTAGAGATGTAGCTATGTGGATTTTTAGAAGAGAAATGTCTCAGTATCTAAGCCTTGGCAACTAACACAGAAATTCAAAAATTAAACTTTCTATGGCCCTAGTAAAATATGTCTCAATCCCTGGATCACCAGTTATAACCTCTAGACTAAATGGTATTTAAAATCTCTTCCAGTTCTGAAATTTCATACTTTAATTACCCAAATGGTCTGAACTGAAGGAAGAACTGGTGTTTGAATATGAGGAAGATTTTCCTGGCATTCAATCCTTATATTTTGAAACAGGTGACCAAGGGGAATTGTGAAATGCCCTTCAAGTGATCTTGAAGAATAAGAGCCACGTCCTTCTGTCTGGGATTAGTTAGGAGCAGTCTCCAGGAGGGGGCTGGATGAGACATTCTCTTGCAATTCTTCTCAGTTGAGATGTTGTGAAAATGGCATTTTATGACTTTTGTTTCAAATGTCCTCAGGTCCTTTTAGGAGAGGAAGGAGGTGGTAGTTTGGTTTCTAATTCCCAGGGCCTCTCCCAGCTCGATTCCTGGAATTGATTCCTGGAATCATCCTGGGGGACTCTCTAAACTGAAATTTAAAGTTACAATCTGTAGCTTTCCTTCTAAGATTTAGATTAGGTTTCATACCTTGGAACTAAAATCAGGGCAGTGAGAAGAGGTGGATGAAAATGTCTATAACTCTGTTGTCAGCATGCTAATGAAAACCAGAGAGGATGATAAATAAAGGTGGAGATGAGTGCAGCAAAGATAAGAGCCTTTTAACCTCACTTAATTTTCACGATAATTCTGTCCTTAAGAAAATATGACTGCAGAACTGAGGCTACTAGAGGGGAAGAGAAGAGGGTGGGGACAAAAGAGGGAGGGGGCCCAATGATCTAGGCCAAAGAACTCTGGGTGTTTTGGTGGGGGGTGTGGTGTGGAAACATACATCTGAGGATGTTGAATTTATACCCCTAAATTAGATACAGTGTTGTAAACCAATGTTACCTCAATAAAAAAAATAAAGAAAAAAAAATTAAATCATTGTAGCCTCAATCCATTTTCTTATGGATTAAAAACACCTAGGAAATCCACAAACATCTTGTACACACTAAGTGTGCTTGAGCCCAGAGTCAGCAGTTCCATAAGAAGATAGAATTCAGTGTAGTTACTGATGGTATCAGGATAAATACTAGGTCTCTTATTCCAAAGTAACCGCAGCAAAATAAACACACCACCACCCTTAAAAAGAGAGAGACGATAGTGGCAGGAAAGCAAGATAGAACACATGCATTTGGTTATTAATCAAATCTATTTCAACAGCATAATGCATATTAATGGGGGAGAGGAGACTGATTGAAGCTCAGGAAAACCAAACTGGCAAAGGATCTGCTTTCACATATAAATGAATAATGAGATTCAATCATAGCGAACCCAAGTGCTTTGGATTCAGAGATAAGAAGATAGGGCTGTCTGAGACAGTGAACTTTTTTTTGTTTTCTGCCTTTTTAAAGAAAATGTATGTATTGTTATTGAAGTACCATTATTTGACATCCTTGCTAGTATTTTGACAGTGTAGGATTTCTCTCCTTGGGTGTAGTCACTGTAGCTCTCTCACCACTGAAGCACCCATAGTCCTTACCCTAGTCCATAGTGTTCTCCCTCCAGCTCCTCATTTTCACCCTCTCTCTCCTGCTCCCCCTCTGAAAGCCAAAGATATGTGGTCAGTTTTCAACTTCATCATGATTATCATCTCCAAAACTTAACTGCTAATCTGTATACCCGATAAGATGGATGAAGGGCGGAAAGATCAACAGCAGTCCCCCTTAAGGCACAGCAAATATACCCCAAGACTCCCATTGGAGGCCTAAAGAAATGGATGGTACCAAACACTTGTTATGCTGTTTTTGCCTATACTTACTTATGATAAAGTTTAATTTGTTAAGGCACAGCAAGAGATGAACAACAGAAACTAATAATAAAATAGGAAATTATAACAATACACTATAATCAAAATTATTGAATGTTCCCACTCTTAAAAACCCGATTCTATGCAGTATTTTTGGACTCTTGGCAACAAACTCCAGAACGTGAAACTGTGGCTAAGGGGGCACTGCTGTACTTAGATGCTGTGCTTGATGGATGTATGTTGCTTTGCCTCTTCAGCATTGAATCTCCTTTCTTGTAACAGCATGGTGAATTTCTTTTGGGGTGCCTCTCTTCCAAATGGCATATGTTCTTCCTGGGCCTACCAATTAGCTAGCAACATGGCCAATGACTAGATCTCAAAATGGACAAGACTTGCTTTCTGAGGGATTAGAATGTTAAGGAGTGACATAGGAGAGCTCAGAGTTCATCTCCATAGAGCACCCTAAAGAGACATTTGTTTGTCCCCTAATTCTATTTTTGGTCTTGTATTTTCTGAGGTTTGATACCTCTTTTATTTTTCCTTCTGTGACCCAGAACTATCCTATAGTCTTACAACAGATTCAACTTTACAGGTAAGTGAGCCAGTCACTTCTATTCTTTGAAATGCAAAGAACTTAACAAATGGATCAAATGTCTTCCCTGTGATCTCAACAGCTGAGAGGAGAAGACAGGCTGAGGATCATAGATGATGAGAATTGGTAGGTGATTTAATGAGGTTACTGTGTCCATATTTGGTACACAAAAATTAACTATTTCTGTATACTAGCAACAAATAATTAAAAAAATGTGATTTATGGCATCAAAAATATCAAATACTTGGAACAAAGGTAACGAATCTATATGTATTAACAACCTGTACACACACACACACACACACACACACACACACCATTATTGAAATGAAGACCCAAATACACAACCTTTGGTCTTAAGCCATTCATTTGGGGTTAGCAATACATTTCTGAAACAGAATTCCAGAGCTAATTTTGGTATAATTCAAATTCATCTTTTTGCAGATAAAAAAATGCAACTAGAAGTATAAAATAGCTCATTCAAGTTAGCCAGAAAGAGTTCAGTAGCCCCTTAAAGCAGCGAGCTGCCTTCTGCTACCAATGAGCCTGTCTCCAGCTGGGGTTGGAACCACCCTCCTTGTCTCCCAGAACCGCTGCTTAATACTGGCCCTTAGTTGCCTCTGCCATTTTCTCAGGGTGTTCCAGCAATGGGGAATCTCTTTTTCTCTCCATCTTTCTTGACTATTCTAGTGCCCATGAAAAATCAGCAGGCGGAGCTCACTACATATGAGATTCTCTGCCTGAAACAGGCCTGGAATCCACGATGGTGTGCAGTTCCTCTCACTCTGAAGTGTCAGGGCCTTGCTCACTTGCCACCCGTAGTGCAAGGGATCATGCTCAGAAAAGAAGCATGTTTTCATTACGTTTTTTCAGTGTCTGGTCACAGACATTGTATAAACTCCATTTTTTCTATTCCTTCTGGAATAGCCAGACTTTGGTAACCAAACTCAGACTAAGAACTGCAGATTTTCCCCAAACCCCCATACTTGACTTTCCCTCTGCTGTTTTCTCCTCTCTTCCGTGGGTTATTTTTTCCAATTTGGGAGACAAGGAGAAAGTGTATCCCAGGTAAAGTGAGGAGGGAAGGGGGAGGAGCCATGGCACTGACACAGCAAAAGAGCCCTTTGTGCTCAGGGCACATTATTCCTGGAATCCAATCAAGTGCCCAAAAACCCAACCAAGCTTTTCAGACAGCACAGAAACCAGTCATGCAGGCCTCTTGGGCTCTGCTTTTTTTAAAGCTTTATAGGGTACACTGAATTATTTGGTTGGGTCTTTTCAACCGTGTGACATTTGGGTTTTCAATGGCACAAATGGAGTTGATCATTAATTATTCGGATGCTTTAATTAAAAAAAAACTTCACTGTGGATTTATGAGGGTCTGCTGGGGGGCAAGGACAAGGAAGCCTTTAGTGATTCTCTCATTTGAATGAGAGTGAGGTTGGGAAGGTCTAGAAAGGGAGACTATAGAGTCATCTTCCAGGAAGGCCTTAAACCCAACTTAGGGTTTATTTGAGGGAGGAGAGCTGACAATGAAGAAAATGGAAAGGAACACAAGAGAACAGAATTCTGGAACCTTCAAATGCATTAGGGGGGAGGGCATTTAATAAAAATCAGTGGGTCAGTATGGAGCCATCAGGAGCTCCCAAATAAATACCTTTCACATGAAGATGAGCAAGTCCTATGCATTGGCATGGGGGAAGGGCTGTTTTCTGGAATATTTGATTCACTCAACCAGAGAGAGCTTCCAGGAGGAGTGTTTGTGGATGGAATGTTGAGTGCCTAGAGAGGACCTGTGACTTCTGCTTTCATAACAGTAAGGTAATGAAGGTAAAATATCTCTCTGTTTCCAGGGCTGTTTTAGAGCCTTAGCCTTTTTCTTCAAGATTGGTGGTGTGTTCTTCTGGAGTTACATACACTCTCTGGCTCCTGACAGCCTTAAAAACTTCTCACACTTCCAGAAAATTCCTCTCATGGGTCCCTCTCCATGTAGGTTCATCTCAATGACAAGTGGTCTTGGGTGGGGTTGGGAAACCTGGGAAAGGAAATAAGCTTTTCGCCAGAGAACTTACATCTGTTCAGCCTCTTGCATCCAGGAGCTTCAGGGAAAAGAGACTCAACACATTTAAAAAGTACTGATGAAAACTATGACCCTTAACATTCCAATGCACAGTCATACATAGGCCAAGACACACACACACACACACACACATACATGCACACCACAAGTTGTGTGCACATCTTTGCTGATTTCTCCACTTGGATTTTCTAAAACCCCAGCTTCTAGTTGAAGTAGTTAAATATGAAAAACACACACACATACACAATTTGAATGTCACTCATACCTTTCCTTCTAAAGTACACAAAATTATTTTAGAGTTGTTCCTAAGGTGACAGTTGACTAGATGGCATTATTTATCCCATTTTTTCAAGGGAGAGAAACTGAGTCTGAAGGAACTCAAGTCACTTGCCAAAAGTCATAAAATATTAGTGGACTGGAATTCTGGCCTCTTGGAAAAAGACATTTCTCACAAAAGATGTCACACTCTTATCCACAGGATTATAGAGCGAGGCTCTCCAGATGGTACTGCAGGAAGAATTCCAGAGTATTTACAAGTGGGTTATTTGTTTTCCTTACAACCACTTCCATGCAAAGTTTGACCTGTGTGCATCCATTGCATTCACTTTAGAGGTGAGGAAAATTAAACTGATCTACATTTTTTTGTAGCAAGTCTATCTATGATGTGCTGATGGTGGGATTTACTCTGCTCAAGGTTGAGTCAGAGGATCATGGAAACTCTGAAGATAACCTGACTCCAATTAATAACTGAAGATAAAATAGTGGAATTATTGACTGGAAGCATAATGTGATGGACTTGCCCAGTAGAAAAGTAAAACTAAGCTTTAAAATCTCCCTCCCAGCCTCAGAAGATCAAGTTGATGGAAAGTGGCTGGGGGAGGAGTTAGAGCCTGGAGAAAACAATGGATCATGGTTCTTAGCCCTAACAGTGGAGGTGAGTGGGCCATTGTCCCAGGAATTTCTGGGCTGCCCACGAGAGTGCTATTTACTTCAATAGTCAGGGGATACACAAGGACACCCCCAGTGGGTTTCAGCAGTTAAAGGTACAAAGATATGGTGTGGAGAATGTGTCTCTTTATCTCCAGTTTTCTCAGAGAAATAAGCAGTGGCTTCACTTTGGTGTTGGTTTTCGAGGTGTAGCAAGTGAGAGACGTTGGGTATTCAGGTGGCACAGCCAAGACTCAAGACCCCCCAGTTTTCACTCCAAAGTATACAGGTAAAAACAGTCACATTCTCACCTACATTTGCGATATCACCTTATAACAAAATTTTATCATCTTGCTTTTATCAGTGTATAGGTTCCAGTAGATTTTGTGGCAGTCTAGTTACAAAAAGAAGACACACTATATAAGTGGCATTTGCCTGGGGACTCAAGCTCTGAAACAGTCACTACATGTGATGTTCCTCACCTAGAACCCTCTTCCCCTCAACTTAACCTGATAGACTCATATTCATTCTATCCCAGTTCTGTGCCAAAGTCTATCAAAGGGTCTATTATTTTTTCTGCGTAACACTTACCACATGAAAAAATAGTTGTGGATTGTGACAAGCTGTTTAATCCTTGTTTCCTCCTCTGGATAGCAAGGTCATAGAAGCTAAGGTTCATGTCTAAAATGTTTGCACAGATGTCCAATGCCAAGAAGTATTTGTTAAATGAGTGAATGGTCTCCAGGAAACCTGGTTTGAGCCTGGATTCTACCAGTATCTTCATGAGTGGTCATGGCCTTATCTGTTAAATAATGTTGGATTGGATGATTTTGGTCATTCTAACAATACTACTCTTCAAACCATTGTAATGCATGTATGTCTGGGTCCTTCTTTGTCAGCTCCCTCAACTCTATAGTTCACCTCCAAATAATTCTGACTCTCCAACACATAAACGACAAAGAGATCTTTCATCCTTTTCTCTTGGAGGGAACTGACATTTATAACTCTTAACACTCCACTCCCCAAATTCTCATTTGACATCTCTTCCTGATTCCTTTTTTACTCCTGGATCTTCCTCTCCTGTCTTGTACCTCTCTGACATTCTCACCATCTCACCAGTCAACCTTATTGTATATTTATTTCTGGTCACATTACGTTGGTAGCTTAAATTCACTATGGTAGGAATATTTATACCACCCTATTGTCAAGTGTTATAAATAAGGGATCTTTTCTCTTGGAGACTCACTTGCTACACAGTTACTCATCCACCACTAAGCTCCTCAGTCAGTTTATCATCTAGTTTAGGAAGCTGGTTGAAGCCAAGGACCCTGCTTCATCCAATTGATAATATTGACAGGTTTTAATTCCTCATGACTAAGACAGAATAGGAGCAGAGAGAGATTTAGATAAAATGTAGCTGTATTGGTCAAAATTCCTCCAGGAAAATAAAACCTCTGCCTCGCAGGTAGAGAGAGGAAACTTCATACTGTGAACTAGCTATATATAAAGGTTGATGTGGCTAAAATGACAAATGGACGAAGCAAGCCCTCGATTAGCGGGAAGCTACACTTGCTCTAGGATGGTAAGGACAAAGTGAGGAGGTGGTGTTCCAGGGTTTAGGAATTAGAATTGTAGAAGGGAGAGACTTAGTGACAGTAGAACCCCAGAAAAGACTGGACTACTACTGGGAGGTCTAAAACATAGAAGGAGGGGAGTATCTGGGCCTTTTTCTCCCTCCAGTGTTCTGCTAAGGGCTCCACTTACCCAGCTTAATCAGAAACTGGTTGGAATGAGCACTTGAGAAATGTAGTTCGCAGGGGTTAGCCCCCTATACCGTGGAACTGGCTAGAGTAGGGCTGGCAATGAGTCTGAGAACAGACAGGCAAATCATCATTGTTATAACTAGGACGTTTCCCAGCTAGGACATCTAACACCTGCAAAACCACATCCATTCACATTGGTTTCCTAGAGTCCCACAGTCATGTCTCACTCTATGAACCCAAATTAAACTCTATGAACCAAGTTCTCACCTGGCTTCATAAAGTTGATGCAAGAACCAGGGACCACTCTGTTCTGTAGAAAACAGAAACTTTCGGGCCTCCCTGGTGGTCTTAGCCTATGAAATGGTCCGCAGCCACTGCAGCATGAGTTTGATCCCTGGCCAGGGAAATTCCCACATGGCATAGCAGACCTCGCCTGTCTCCCCACTGCTCCTATCAGCGGTGTACTTCGGTCGATCTGCGTGTTCTGCTTCCCACTCTGTCTCTGGTGAATCCTTTCATCCCCCCACACCTCTGGCCTACACCCCAGTTTGTATGCATAAATAAATCTTTAAAGAAAAAAAAGAAAACAGAAACTTTCCCATCTTTTATTCTTGGGGCATAAATAATAATGATTAGAGACAGTCTTTATCATGCTTTAAAACAACTTATATATTACACTGGTCAACATTGAGATCATTACTAACTTAAAAAGGCCTCATCTGTAGTATCTTGGTGTGCTGAACATGAATGTAACTCTGAAAATTTCTTATTAGCTCTCATTTTGAAGATATTTCAAATAATTCATTTTATATGTTTCACCATGTAAATTTATCCAGTAGGACTGCAACAGCATCCTAAATCAGCCTAGAATAATGTAATATTGCATCGGATTGCATAATACCATCATGCACATCATCCAGATTTGATTGCATCATTTCTGATGCAATGCAATACTACTGCCAGGCGTCTGCTGAAGTAAGCTGACGTCAGCAATGCACTATATAAAGCCCTGTCGGAAAGGTTGAGCATTGAAAAGATTTCAGACTTTCTGTGATACAGTTTAAGCTACCATTCCATAGAACTGTCATTATTTTATCCACTGAAAGTGCGTTTATAGCGTGGACAATTTCTGCTCTATTTGTGGGGAAGTCACATTTGCCAACCAGAAGAAAAGTATCACTTCTCAAGTGAAGAAGGCTTATCATCCTGACTTCGGATGCAAGGTTGGTGACCAAGACAAGCCTTGGGCCCTGCATATATTCTCTGCTACATGTACAACACAGCTTTCACAGTGGTTCAATGGCAAAAGACCATCAATGCCATTTGCAGTCCCCATGGTGTGGAGAGAGCCAAGAAACCACATAAAAGACTGATACTTCTGCTTCGTTCCTCCTCTTTCTGGCAGAATAATGAAGCAAAAGAAATAGAGAATAGCCTACCCAAACATTTTGTCTGCATTGAGACCAGTTCCACGTGGTGAGGGACTTCCTATTCCAGAACCTCTAGCAGAATATTCTCTTGATTAATATGATGAGGACAAGGGTGAGCTGACCTCTTCTTCTCCTGTTCCATCAGCATGCAGTGATCCAGATTTTCACTGTGGTGCATCATCAACCCCACACAGACTAACACAGAAACAACTAAATGACCTGGTTCGTGATTTGGACTTATCCAAGAACAAGGCAGAATTGCTAGGATCAAGACTCCAACAATGGAATCTTCTAGAAGAAGATGTCACAATTACTTTCTATTGAAAGCGCCACCAGCACTTGGAGCCTTTCTTCAGAAAGGAAAGTACTCTGGTATTCTGTTCTGATATTGAGGGCCTCATGAATGCCTTAGAAGACACTCAGGACTCACAAGAATGGAGACTACTTCTAGACTCTTCGAAACTGAGTCTTAAGGCTGTGCTTTTGCACAATGGAAACTGTCTTCCATCTATTCCAGTAGTGCATGCTGTCCACATGAAAGAGACATACAATAACTTAAAGCAGCTATTGAATTC
This sequence comes from Scalopus aquaticus, assembly GCA_004024925.1. Classification (NCBI taxonomy): domain Eukaryota; kingdom Metazoa; phylum Chordata; class Mammalia; order Eulipotyphla; family Talpidae; genus Scalopus; species Scalopus aquaticus. The sequence continues at coordinate 73,541 of PVIJ01004111.1, read as the reverse complement.
CATTGAGTGTAAGTACAGCTGGCACATCTGTGGTGATTTGAAGCTAGTTGCCCTTTTAATGGGACTGCAGCAGGGATATACAAAATACATGTGTTTCTTATGTGAGTGGGATAGCTGAGTAAGTGAATTGTACTACTTGTGAAAGTAATGGACTTGCAGATAAATATGTAGCAGTTGGAGAGAAGAATACCCAGCACCCAGCTCTGGTTGAGGCTCACAAAATCCTCTACCACCCCTTCACATCAAACTAGGTTTCATGAAGAATTTTGGCAAAGCCAGGAATCGGACCTCGCCAGCTTTCTAGTACCTGCATGAAAAATTTCCTCGACTCAACGAAGCAAAGATTAAAGAGGGAGTTTTTGCAGGTCCTCAGATTCGAGAGCTCTTCAAAGATGACCAGTTCAGCAACTTGCTGCAGGGTGATACAAAACAAGCATGGAATGCTTTTCGCCTAGTATCTACAAACTTTCTTGGGAATGTTAGGGCAGAAAACTACTAAGAACTAGTAGAGGACATGCTGATGTAGTATCAGACACTTGGCTGCAATATGTCTCTAAAGATCCACTTCCTTCATTCCCGCCTGGATTTCTTCCCTGAAAACTGTGGTACGGTTAGTGATGAACATGGTGAACGTTTTCATCAAGATATTGCTTCAATGGAACAAAGATATCCGGGAAAATGGTCCACTATAATGCTGGCTGACTATCTCTGGACACTCCCCAGAGATGCTCCTGAACAGCTGTACAAGAGAAAGCAAAGAAATCTAAGAAGTAGTCTATGACTTGATTTTTTACAGGTATTAACCATAGGCCTATTATTATTGGCATGCATTTCGTGATGTAAACATGAATTTATTGCAGATTACCAAAAAAAGAGCCATAATTAGAATTTGACTGTCATATTCATGTTGAGCACATACGAATTTATAGGACATGACTAATTTTATTTCAGTAATATGACTTTTGTAAAAATTTGTTGACCACTGTTTTCTAAGAATCCCTGCACTGTATTAGATGTTGAGGTTATAAAGATGTTTTAGAACTTGCTTTCAAGGAGCTGACAGTGTGGCTTGGGAAGCAGGTAGTCACAGGCAGTGACAGGTGAAGCAGGAGACACAGACTTGTCCCAAGGTATTAAAACTGCTTCTTGGCTGGCTTTCACCTCGATGGCTACAGGGCCTGATGGACAATAGAGATTCTTCCTGGCACACGGAAACTTTGGAGGTCAGTCCCTTCGTTATTTATGCTCCCTCTCCTCTGAGGATAGCGTCACATTTGTCTTTCACACTCCTCTATCCCCAAGCCCCAGTTCTCGGCTCATCTTTCTGTAGGGTGGAGGATTCAGCATCTTGTCTCTGTAACTCTAGTGTCTTATCAGTTTAGCCAATGTCAGGAGATTTCTTCCCTCTCTGGGATGTGAGTCTATTTTTAGTTTTGATGGGGCTGGTCCGAGGCCTGTGCCGGAGGGCTGTGTCCAGGCTGTGGTGTGTTCCCGTCAACACACTCCCAGTAGTGTGGGCCCATGTTGTGTCTGTCATCACCATTTGTCAAGGGGTGCTAGGGTTATCCAGGGCTCCCCACTCACTGCGACCTCCAGTCTCTGAGAGTCAGACATGAGAATCAGAAATGGGGGTAATGAAAGTGAGAGTGGTGGATCACAGTTGTGTGAGGAGTCTCCAGGGGGCTTGAGGAGGGGGGAGAGAGAGAGAGAGAGAGAGAGAGAGAGAGAGAGAGAGAGAGAGAGAGAGAGAAAGAAACACTCTCAAGCTACCAGGAGTGATAGTGTGAATTCTAGCTAGAGGGGACATAAAGAGGATGCAGAGGAAGTTTTGTCTACATAAAGCCCTGTGATATTTCTTAAATAAACAGTAACAACAACCCTCCCCGCCCCAAACAACTTAGAGAACAACCTGTAATTTAATTTTGTGATTTGCCGATGCTTTGATTTGTGGAGGTGGGATTCCCAGAGACCATCCATTCAGGTTACAGCGGGTCTGTATTTCAACAGGTCTGTTGAGTGACCTGAGTTCAAATCAAGGGCAACCACGAGCCCATGTTGATGCTGAACCTGCAGTGCAGTGTTGGACAGGACTCGATGCAGCAGCTATCAGTCCTGGCCTTGCCTGGCGGCTTGCCCCCACGTGTGCTAACCGTTACTCATCCTCTGCTCATCACAGTTTCCTCATCTGCACGTGGTGAGGATGATCCACTTGGCACCTCCCCAGGTCTGAGGGAGGCTCGCGTGATCTCAGCCAAGTGGAAGCACTTTGTAAGTTGGAAGGCTTTGTAGGCGTGCAAGGGAGGATTCTAAATGGCACTTCTTGGTAGGGTTCAGCTGTTTTCTACAAAGAGAGGTTCACCATCTCAATGCCACCCTGGTGGATGGAATATTTTTTCTTTTTATTAAATTGGAAACAGACCCTGGTGGCTTATAAATAATGATTGCTAAAAGGTTCATCTAACTTAGAAAAGTCTACAAAAATTCCTCTTGACTTGTCTACATTGTGGAGGAGGAAGCCATAGAGTTTTCTCCAGAAGGAAGAGTGTGACTCGGGCCTGGCGGGTTAGGGCCTTGAAGGGCTATAGACTGTAGCAGCCATGGGGTCCCTTCAAAGAGTGATAGGACAAGGCTTCTTTAGGGTTTCTGGGGCGTGCTCTGCAGCAGAGTTGCTGATCATTAGTGTGGACGTGCGTATCCATGTGTATTCGAGCATTTATTAGAGGATGTGGTGGTGACTGAGAACAGGTAGGTTTCCGGTGCCAACAAACTGCTTGCTTTTCAAAAAGAGTTGCGTTTTCCTTGGCTCGACTGCCAGCTGCTTTATCTGTTTTCATTTTAAAGATGTGTTTCCAAAGCACCATTTCCTGAAATCTTTTGGCTGCAGCCAGGTATGAGTTTCCCAGTTGCAAGTCCAGGGAGAAGTGGGCTGCCAGGGAGAGGTTTACGATGGGGTGGGCTGTCCGGAGGAGTGCCAGTTGAGGTCTCGCCAGGAAGTGGGGAGAGCCAGAAACTAGGACCCTCCATGGGAAAAGTTCTGCTTCCAGCTTTGCTTGGAAATTCATGTCTAGGAATTTTAATTTGAATAATCAGTCTGAGTTCCTGTAATTGAGGAGGGGATATCGAGCTTCAAGTTTAACATAGTAAGACAAGTTGAAGTGCGTTATTTCACATGAAGGCACTTTTTAAACCTCCTTTATCATCTCTCTACATTCAGTGGCCACTGTGTCCTATTGTGCAGTTACTGCCCCTTGGGGAAATATCTGACTTCTTTTGCTAGAATTTGAGCTCTGAGTTCATGTCAAATTCATTTATAAGCTTTCCAGTGACTAGTGCACTATGTAGTACACTGGTGGTGCTTAGTAAATGTAGGTGCTATACTAAGTAGTGGAAACTGACAGCTACTATCTCAGCTTTGATTGGATTCATTCATTCTCCGTGTGTTGATTGAGCACCGCATGGATGCCAGACGCCAGGACAGGCAATGGGAAAAGGCTGAGTATAAACTCTACATAAAGATAATAGGAGTGACCCTGTGATAATTTCTTCTCCTCCCCTGCTATTTCTGGCTGTTGAGAACTTCCTGGCTGGGTTTATGTGCTGTCTTATAATTCCAGGCCCCTCTGCCCTGTCCTGGACTCTCCTGGCTTTGAGACTTGTTGGTCTTTAGTGAGGATGCCACATAGCCCCAGGCTAGTTAGTAAACTGAGGAGCTTCCTCAGGTTTTCTATCTGATTGAAACACTCAAAAATGGGATTTTTACCCATCCCCTAGCTATTAAACTGATAAAAACAGATACTACACTTGACTTTAGCCAAAAGGCTGAGAAAGAATCCTAGTTCTCTTGCAAGACAGCCTAGTTCTGGAGATAAAATCTTCATGCTTCTCTCTGCCCGGATGGGACAAGGACTAAACCTGCCTTCAAGGAGAACAGAGTCGCTGAGAACCGAGGGGGACATATGTGGACTTAGGGCCAAAGGCAGAGTCAGTCCACATGGAAGAGCTTCGCCCAGGGTTGCAGCGTCGGCAGCAGGACCTCCGAGTCTCCCCCAATGCCGGTGGTTTTCTTCAGACAGCATTGGTGGCGTCCTGAGGCATCTGGGCCCAGGCTGCACTGCCAGTTCATACTTTCTCAAACTTGCAGAAATCGGAGGGGCCTGACGACCCCTGAAGCTTTGTCAGATGTGTCTGAGCTCGGAGAGGGGATGCACCCTGCCCAAGATTGCAGCACACATATGGCCCCCCAATGTCGCAAAAGACTTATCTCTCAGTCAAAATGGGGGAAAATGATTTTTTGTCTCCAAATCCAAACAACACAAGTAATTAATTCTCCGTAGTCATGAGACATAGCATCCAGACTAGATTTGAAATCACGCTGTCGGAGTTACAGCTGAAGGGTGCAGGCATGCCTGGCTGCGGCAGAGGGGATAGAGGAAGGTGTGGGGGTGACATCTGGCTTCGAGGAACTGGCACAGGGCAGAGGATTATGTTATTTTCCTGTGTGGCTCCAGAGGCCAGAGCTTGACTGTGTGGGTACAAGTCACAGAGAGGTAACTGGTTCCTTAACTCAAGGGAAACTTTTCTAGTTGACTTGCCTACCAGTGAAACAGACATGAAAGCAATACTCCCTGCTCAGGAGGTTCTCAAGGAGTGACTGGGTGGAAACTGGGTGGGCTGTTGAAATGGTTTCTACATCAAATGGCAGAGAGAACACCGCACTGCTCTGGCTGTTCTGACGTGGAATTCAGTCATGGTTCCTGCATTTCTACTTCTGATAGTGGTTCTGGTAATTAGGCCTCACGGTGGCTGTTCATGTGTTGATGGGGCTACACTACTCCTTCTAACTTCAATCTGCTGTGGTCTGAAATAGCTGAGTGTAACCTGACCCATGACAAGGATGCTCAACCTCCTCCGCTAATAGATCCACAATGGCTGCTCCTGGAGGCTCGCACTGATGGACAATTCAAGGCAGCCAGGGGAGCTATGGCCCTCTAACCCAGACTTCCAGGACTGGCCACCTGTTGGATAAATACTTGCCATTTCCATCATCTCAGTCTGATATTTTTTTCTCCCTGCATATCCTAAACAGAAGCCTTTTGGCTTTAATTCTTTCTCTTAGAGTAATACCCACCAACATTTCTTTTTCTACTAATGGGTGTGAACTATGGATCTCTCTCTCCTCTATGAAATAAGCTTTCCTAGGACTACATAATTCATAGAAAGGATGCATTTGGGTCTTAGGGCTTCCAGGAAGTCTGCTCCTCCCTTTGCCTTCCTTTCTTCTATCAGTTGGACTGGTACTGAAGTCCCAGGGGGCTTCTTAAAATGCAAACAAAACACACGCCCAACTATGAGCCCATGACCCAAATAACAATTAGATTCTGATCGTTTAGGGCAGATTAGTCATTCTGTTTTTCCCCCTCTGACTGTATGGAGGCCCGGGTATGGAAGTCCAGAGGAAAGAGGGAGAAGTCAAGGTTTTATCCCAAGTCAGAGAAGAAAACAGTGAGGGTGGGGGCACAAACCTGTAGACCACCCCCACTTGAAGGGGTCCCTGGAAGGCTAGTCTTACTTTCTGTTTGTGCAGATGGGAAATGAAGGACCCCAGAAGTAAACAGATATGACCGAAGTTACAGATGAGAAAAGATCACGCCAACCTGCCCTGTTTGCCTTTAGGAATCTTTGAAGATTTCTGTCCAGGGGTGTTTCCAGAGAGGAAATGAGTGTTCTCCAGTTGGAAAATTGGGGTAGACAACAGTCACAGCAGTTTTGTAGAAAGAAAGAACATCACAGATCTATATCTCAACCACTGATGTCACTTCAAGGTTCTTCAGTGCTGCTTCTCTGATTTCTGTGTTTTGGAAAATTGAATAGTAATTTCCTCTTGCATAGGAAACACCAAAGGATGCTCTTGAGTTTCTATCTCTGGACCTTATTTTCAACACTTTTGCCTATAAGAATTCCTAGAATGAGGTAGGTATTCCCTGAATTCTAGCAAAGTATGGCGGAAACCTACCTTTCTCATTTGTGGGGCAGATGGGATATTAAGAGGATTTAAGTTGGTCTATCTGTCTATCAGTTAGAATTCAGAAGACTGTCTACTGTTCTGTGGTTTCACTATACACCTCATAAAGTGACTTCGCAGAAAATTGACAAATGTTTACTTACTATTCCAAAGACTCAGTGTAACAGTAGCAAAGTGTCCTTGCTTGTTTAGAGCTCAAGTTCTGTATGACTCTATTACCACAGGGTAGTACAGAGGCTCGGAATGACCTTGTAATTCCTTTCTCCTTCAGGGGAGATTGTCAATGTTTTTTTTTTTTTCCCCAACATTTTCAAAATTGCAATTGTTTATAGTAACTGGAGATGGCAGAACCTGGCTGAAGTAGGGAGGCTGAGTTTTATCTAACCTCTAATTTAGTTCTCTTCTTAAGTTTATCCAAGTTCCTGAGACGCCTTTCCCCTGTAAGTTAAACCATTGTTTGTCAAGGGAAATATAAATTAAGAGCTCTGCTTTCTGAGTTAAATGGAAACTTGGACTGGGGAAGCAGATTCTTGCTGTGCTCCTCAGATCTCCAATATAATATAGGAACTGGAGTCAGTGTGGGACTTAGACTTAATAAATTCTAGTGGAATCCCAAATTCAAAGAATGTGGGAGTTATGTGAAGCCAGAAACCCAGCCTCAGTTTGACTCATCAAAACCCTTAATAATCAGGTCGGAAATTCCACTGTATTATTGAAAGAAGCAAATCTCTCCCCCTTTATGCAAAATGAATTCTGAAACCATCCATATTGTCTAATTGGGCTCCTGGGTGGATGTGCCAAATGCCATGCCCAGACCAAGAACAGTGACGCCATGGTCATCCCCATGTTTATTGTAGAAGAGCAGCTAAACTCCTAGAACGACACGGACTGTCCAATTATGGATCTCTGGATTGTATGATTTGGAAGACACACAAGTAAGGGAATAACTCTGGCCAAAATTAAGTTTGTAAAACTGGTAGGAAGCCAATGAGAAGTAACACAAAGCTCCTTCAATTTTTCTTGCAAGGCTAGAAATCATGATCGTAGGCTTTGAGTTTTTACTATGGGAGAAAAAGGCAAATCATGTACTTTAATGGACACTCAAGAGGCATTAAATTCTATTATTTGATCACCCTCCTCCATCTGCTGACAGAGACATCAAGCCAATATTTCCCATGGTTTCCCTCACAGACCTTAGTAAATACTAAGGATAAATGTTGAACATAGCTAGTGCAAAGTATTAACAGGCTAAGAACAGCAGCACTATTTAGCTAAATTATGGAGAGAAAGCACAGTAAGTGGACAGAAAATTCAAGTAAGTCAGTGCACAATCACCATTAAAAAAAAACACCCTGGGGATTAAAGTGCAGCTTCTAGGACTCTGCTCCTAAGTCCACTGAATTTGTGTTTCTGGAGGCAGGTCCAGGAATCTGCATTTCAGCCATAGCATTGCCATGGACTGAATGGATGGTAAACTTTACACACATATGCACTGATTTTTAAAAACAGCAGTTGCTGTTGTGATTAACAAATAGAGAAATGCTGAATTTATATAAGTGAGTTCTGAAGCACTCTTAATAGATATTAACCATAAGCTAGTGCTTTATACAGTTTCTAAGTTAAAAAAATGGTATTTGGCCTTAGAAAAAGATGGGGGCAATGTTCTAGAGCAAATAAGTATTTGAGGTGCAAGTTACTGACAAGAAAGTATCTCTCGGATCGTAGGTAAGTTTAGATCAATAGACACTTAGTGGATGCCTCCCAGGTGCTGAGTACCACACTTCCAGAATCATTCATCAATCAAAGGCTGAAAGTCAATGCAGGTCTTAAGGTTTCAATTTCATCATCTTGCCCTCAGCTACCTTATGGGAGATGAGAACAGGAATGTTCTGACTTACGATAAGGGGGTATGGCAAGAAAGGAAGTTGGGGGCTTGAGCTGGAGGTGTTTAGATTTAAGGAAGCACACTATTTGATAATGATTTGCTCTGCCTCTAGATATAAAATACACGTGAGCTGGCTGCAGGCCTCACCTACAGTGTGGGCTTGTGGTTCTAGTGTTGTGCGTAGGAGTCCTGGGTTGTTCTGATCTCAGGGGGTGGAGGAGGCCTGGGGCTGGCAGGAGTGCTTAGCCTGAGTGATCGGAGGCCTGGAGAGCTATGACTCGAGGATGAGCTGGAAATTGGCACTGCCTGGCTTCGTGAGCGTACTCTGACTCGTGCCTTTTCCTGTCTGGGTGCCAAGTTGCGAGATTTGCTCTATTGCTTTGGGGCAGGACTTGGGGTTTGAAAAACTGACAACTCCTTAGTGTCACGGCACCACCACACCCTTCTCCTGCCGCTGTTCACGTTGGCCACCCAGCTGCCACACAGCCTCCTGCTCTCGGGACAATGACGTGGCCTGGAGCAGAGATCTGGGAAGACTTGCAGGCAGGCCCCTGAGGCAACTCCAGGTTAAGATGGATCACGGGTGAATTGGTGGTGGGCTGCCCAAGGGGAATACAAAATGTAAAAGACATAAATAACAACAACAACAAAAAAAGACACGTCAGTGCTGTTCTCTGGGGCTGAGAAAGTCAAGGGTCTTTCCAACTTTATTTCTGCTCCAATATGTTGCACTTGTGGATGTGGCAGAACTTGGAAGGAGCAATTTCAGAGAAAGAAATCATGTATGTTACTCAGATTAATTCTTTTTTTTTCTAAGGCCTCCTTCTACTTACTTCTGTAGTTGCCTCCTTCTGCCAACACTTTTGAAAGTCACCTCATTTTCGTTTGTAAGCACCGCAGTTGAGTTTCAGGATTAACTGAAACCTTTATCCTCTAGTAGTTTACTCTATCTAATAGTTGAGATGCGGCACACGTGCACAAATGCGCGCGCACGCGCACACACACACACACATTCTCTTTGACCTACTGTAGTGTTCTCAAGCCAAGCTAAGGCAAAGGTAGTGCCAGAAGATAGAAACAAAAGCTCTTTGTGATGTTCGTCTTTAAAGTCCACAATGGTGGGGAAACCAGAGGACAACACAGTAAAATCGGCCTTGGGAAACCTGGCCCTGGAAAGTACTTTCCCAGGCAGAAGTGGAGAGGAAAATGGAGGGAAGTGATGTATTTTACCTTCAGTCAGTCCTGGAAGGAGGCCTTGCTTCCTAGACAGATCTCAGGCAGGAAAAGTCTGCCGTCTCCATGACAGGGTTGTACCGGCATTTCCTTGACCTGAAATGGCACAGAGGCGGTGGAATGGGGGCCAGACCTGCAAATGCAGCTGAGGGAACCTCTAGGCCTGCACCAGGGGGTCGCAAGAGATGCCTCAGCAATGGCCTGCTTGGAGACACGGCCAGAGGCGACTGGGCACTCACAGGACGTCTCAGCAGACACCCATGTTGATCCTGATGTCCATATATGGGTGTTGGTCTTCTGTGAACCCCCAAACTTATCTCTGGGGAAGGTGAAGGGTTTTTGAAATAGTTGATTTAAAGCATATCAGAGCATACCCCCCAAAGAACGTATTTCTGTACACTCTGGATGTACAGAAGCTGGCACTCACCCCGTGGGAAAGGTACTGAGACCTGCAGAGCTCGGGCCTCAGTCCTCCTGTCTTTGTTAACACCTAGGGTGCTGGACTGAGAGGAGGTTCCATAGTCACTTGGGGTCTTAAGTCCCTTTCCCCCACAGTAGGTGTCAGAGCTAGGGACAGTGAAGACTATATTAAGTCTCTCCTAGTGATGATATTTTCCCTTGAATTTACATGATTTAGGAAAATGTGACTCAGGACAGGGGAAACACAGAAATACAACATCTGAATATTTCGAGGTTCACTCATTCTGGAGTAAAATACTCAGATTTACAAGTGAACATTTAATCCTTTTGTCTTACATTTGATTCCACAGAAGAAGCAATTTCAAAGGTGGAGAGGGGTAATCAACTTAGGCATTCTCCCAGAAGTCTAGGAAATCTCTTGCAGATGTCAAAGACGTCATAACCTTTTGTGACATTTAAAAGCAAATATAAACCCTGCCAGATAAAAGCAAGCTGAAAACAACGGTCAAGGTGATGTCCAACTGAAAGAGCCCGGCTCCTTCAAATCCTTCCCTTTACACACTCTCCACTACAAAATAGTACCATAGAGCTCTGATGTTTCTTTCTTAACGCTCTCTCTCTCTCTCTCTCTCTCTCTCTCTCTCTCTCTCTCTCTCTCTCTCTCTCTCTCTCTCTCTCTTTTTCTCCTCTCTCCTCTCTCGTCATGACTAAAATGAGCCCAGAGAAAACTGTCAACAGAACATGGTCCAGATAATATTTTACCCCTTTCTTTCTCTATCATTAAGGTTTTAAGGGTGGGATTCAAAACTGGGAGGATTAGAGCTGGGCTGCTGGGAAATTTATAGCTGAGCAGGCCTGGGATTCTTGTGTTTTTTCTCTCTTTCCCTGTCCCCTCTCTTCCCCTCCCCTCCCCTCTCCCCTCTCCTCCCCTTTTACAAGTGAGCAGCATGTGGCTTGCCCTTGCTCCAGCAGTGATTATTAAAATAAAAAACACCTTTGGCCATAAGCACAAATGAAAATTGAAACATGGTCATGAAAGTTTATTATTTTTTGCTTTTCTTCCCCCTGTATGGAGAACTTTACTTGCCTCGGGAGGTCTTTGGGTTAGGTAATGAAAAAGCCCCAGGGCAGGGGGTGGTTTAGAGGATCTCAAGTAATCATGGTTGCGAGGCAGCTGTGGGACAGTGTACGCTCGGCCTTCAGGGCTGTCAAGTGTGTAGGTTTTAACATGCTGGAGCCCACTTCATTCTCTCTGTGTCCCTGGGGCTGCCTTGCCTTTGGGGTTAAGTTAAGGGAGTTGGACATTGAGTTGATTTTAAGCCAGTCTGTCCCTCCGCTGGCTTGCTGTCCTACCCTCAAGTCACGTAGCTGGTTTTATAGATTTCCTGGAGTTTTTCTTTGACTTAAAACACTTTTATCACTTGAAGAGAATCTTCTCGACTCCCAAACTCAAAATGAGTGGAGGAATGAAAGGCAGAGATTGAGAGGATGTGAAGAGAAATAGGGGTGAAGGAAGGCCTGAAAGCAAAGAGGAGGGATCCAACTGGGGTCACCTACTTCTGAGAGAAGAGCATGCACTGTGTCACTCAATAAGGATCCTTATTTCTAGAGAAAGAGGGCAGGCTATGAAATGCAGAAGGTGGATCTTGGTTTATGTGAGAGAGAAATAAACCACTGTCCCATTCAAATGACAGATATTTAAGGGTTTTTTTGGTCACTTGTAGCCAAGCCCAGTCCTAAATATAAAGCCACCTCATTATAAAGTCACTCAAGGATAAAACATGAGGTGTTAGGGTGAACCTTGGATCAACGTGAACTTTCTGTTCCATAACATTCTTGGGGACCACATCTTTATAGAGATCATCATGCTACTGTCCCTGGGATGTGGCCCTTGTAATGGTGGCCTAAGATGGCGCCTACATGGCACCATGTTTAAGGCAACAAATGGAGAAAAGATGCTGGAGAAGGGGCCATGAGTGTGCGCCATCTGTCTTCTGAAGAGGCTCCAAGGAACTGCCATGTGACACCTGAGTTTATATCATACCAGCATGAAGTAAGCCACACGTACTGCAAAGTAGGCTGGAAAATTAATCTTTATTATGAGGAACAAATATTCTCAGTTTTTATTTATATCTTTTACATTGTTGTGTATTCCCCGTAAAATTCCCTTCACCTGTAAACCATCACCATAGTCCCTTGGGCTCTTCTCTCCCACTTTGATCCCTTTTTCTCCCCCTCCCTCACAGAATGTCTCTTATTTATGATTGTCTGCTAGTTTTGTTTTACTATTATTATTATTATTATCATTATTATTATTATCATTATTGTTAATTTTTCCCCCTGATCCCTATTTAGTTCCCCTATATTCCTCCATAAGTGAAACCGTTCGATATTTTTCTTTTTCCTTCTGTCTTTTTTCACTGAGTATGATCCCTTCTAGCTCCATCCATGTTGCTGAGAATGGCATGAGTTTATCCTTTTGATTGCTGAATAGTATTCCATTGTGTATATATACCACATCTTCTTGATCCAGTCATCTATTTGTAGGCATTGGGTTGTTTCCATATCTTTTTAGGGAATAAATGGAGAAAAGTCCAACAGCTTGCACCACCTAAGTTAATAGTACCCAAACCTTGCCTATCTTATTGGCCAGTGTTGGCCTAATTGTCCATTGTTTCATGACTCAGCTTCCTCATAGGGAATTTTTGCTCATCATTTCCTCATTTACATTGTGTCTCTGACTTTTTGTCAATGTCACCTCTCCATGCCTTCGCATGGATTCTTATTCTTTCTCCTATCAAAAGCTTCCTGGAGTCAACCTTGTATGAAATTTGCCAGTGTCATACCATAGACTAAGAACACAGAACAAATGATATCGAGAATCAGATATCAAGTCTATTGTAGTTTTACCGTGCTTTTATTTTTTTTAAAGGATCTGGGCACAGTGCTATGTACCACTTGACATGGTTTATTTTGCTCTCGTTGTTGTGGAATAAGTACTAGCTTCTCCAAGCCTTCTTGGGAATGAATTGGGGCTAGAATCTCCTTTAGATTCTCTCTGGCTTAAGGTTGCAGTTTTCTTCCTCCGGGGTGCTACATGATTTTTGCCCCTCCTTCAGAGTAGCGTGACTCACATCTCATCAAATCTCCTTTTTGCTTTCTCGTTCTCTCCACTGCCTTTCTATGGCTCCATGTGATATGTTTCTGGCTGCCTCCCTTTCAAGCATAATTAAATCCAGTAGACCTTTCAGTTGACCTCATGAGTGTGAGTTAAGCCCATTTGTGAAATATGAAATGATCCCAAATGCTCATGATACAGCTTTCCCAGGGGGTTGTGGCGGCAGATCATAAGTTAAGAGCTACTTGCTGGGGTTGCTATAGGGGAGGCAGATGTGGCATCCCTGGAGACCCGCAATACCTTCCATGGGTTGAGCTCTGGTATCAAGTGGTAGTGATAATTTTCAATGATAAGAACCTTCTATCATCAACCTGTCCCATTTATCTTTCCATTCAAGGGTAGGTGATTTCTTTTATTTTGAGAAAGTGAGGAAAACCAAAATAATGTCCTGTCATATTGCATTAATACCTTGTGCTGAGCTCACCATTTTGAGCAATGGAGACAATGGAACAGAATTGAATCATCTATATGTGCTCACAATCGTTGCTTGAATGGTTGGTCACAGGACTGGGTTTACTCAAGATTAAAGGTTCACTTGGTCACAGAAGGGAACAGAAAAAAGTATAAGTGACTCTGGGCAAATCAGCTTCCCCAAGGAAATAGAGACCACAGGCCTTGTGTACTTATGGGATGGTGAATGCATAGAGACAGTCAGACAGTATAGCAGAGACAAGACCTGAGGTTAGTAGACAACATCTACTACTCAGTTCTCATACTTCTATAGAGGAGATGGAACTTCTTCTCTACCCCCAAGGAAGGAATAGATCTGGAGGATGTCTGGCTCCTCTCTCCACAGCCCTCAATTACTGCCTGTCCATCTTCATGACAAGCAAGGACAGATTCATAATGGTGAGATCTTGTGCAAAGTTAATTCTTATGTCCCTTCTCACTTGGTAACTAACTCAGAATTAGCTTCGCCTTCTTCCCGAGATAGATGCTTCTATCTGGACCATGGGGGTGGGAGGTGGGGAGGGTGGACATTTTCTGTAGAACTTTCTGAACTAAAGAAGGTTTGAGTCACATCTCCCAACACAGTAAACTAGAACTCCTGGATTTGGGAGCAGAGGAACAAAGCTAATGCTCACTTTGATCCTCATCTGAGTCCTGTTTTCAATTTCTTAGGAACCTGGGAGTGGGGAAAAGAACACATGACAATAGTTGGCTATCTGCCTGGCCCACAGGCCAAATCCTGAAAGACCTTCCTGGCATAGGTTTCTGTTGAGTTTTTTCTTCCTTCCAGGATCATCTACCATCTTCTTGGACCTATGAGCAGGTAGCGAGTAAGGGAGGAATTAAGGTCAGGAGAGGTCCGTACAATAGGAAAGACTATTACAAAAAGGACATGTACTAAGATCCACATGAGGGGTGTGTTAAGGGAGTTGGCACTTTCTGATTTTTTTTCAGTCTTGAACTTGAATTGCAGTCCCACCTTCTAGTTGTATGACCTTGCACATTGTCCCTGGCGTCTCTGTCTCAATTCTCTAAGCTGTAGACTGGGTAAATTATAAAACCTACCCCATGGGATAGTTTTGAGGATGAATTAAGTTATTATCTAGTGCCAAACACTATATAATGGGTAACTATTCATGTTAAGCACCGCTGCCTCCATCATAGCCATCGCTGCCTCATCACGGCATCACGGCATGCCATCCCTAGAGGTAGGCTTACACTGACTAGGGGTGGGCAGGAGTCAGATCTTACTCGTGCTTTGTAGGAGACTGCAGGTTTGGTGTAGAGGTTCTGGAAGTGACGTTCTTGATTTCTAGTCCCAGCTGCATATGGATTCTGACAGGGAATGAACTCTCTGAGTTTCTGTTTACATAGTTATACACAAGAAGTTTGGTGTTTAGTGGCTCCAAAATGCTTGTCTGGAGACTGGGGGCAGATTGGTCATGTGACACTTAATTGAGAGCTTATTGCAAATGTAGATTTCCTGGCTCCAACGGTACCAGAGATTCTGATTGAGTGGGTCTGGGCTGGCTTGGGAAACTTTTTTTTTTTTTTAAGATTTTTATTTTTTTTATTTTTATTTATTTATTTTTTAAAGATTTATTTATTTATGCATACAAGCTGGGGTACAGTCCAGAGGCGTGGGGCGGCGAGAGGGTTCACCAGAGACAGAGTGGGGAGCAGAACAGGCAGATAGACGGAAATACACTGCTGAGGGGAGCAGCGGGTGAGGCAGGAGAGGTCTGCCGCGACATGTGGGAATCTCCCCGGCCGGGCGTCGAACTCGCATCACCGCTGCTGACAGCTCCACAGCGCAGCGTTTAACCGCTGCGCCTCCAGGGAGGCCCCAAGATTTTTATTTTTTATTTATGCATACAAGCTGGGCTACAGGCCAGAGGCGTGGGGCAGCGAGAGGGTTCACCAGAGACAGAGTGGGGAGCAGAACAGGCAGATCAGAAATAAACTGCTGAGGGGAGCAGCGGGTGAGGCAGGAGAGGTCTGCCACGCCATGTGGGAATCTCCCCGGCCGGGCGTCGAACTCGCGTCGCCGCTGCCAACCGCCCACAGCACAGCACTTAACCGCTGCACCACCGGGGAGGCCCTGGGAAACTTTTTTTTTAATCAAGTTTGTACTGTGCTTTCTAGCCACTGTACTTACATCTGGGATACAACTGGGATATTGCTTGGGCATCAGAATGTTCTAGTTGTGTTCTAGATGCATGGGAAGGGATGGAAAATGGATAATTTGAAAAACAAGTTAGAAGTTAGAACAAGTTAAAGTTAGAAGAAATTAAACAGAGGGTTATCCTTTATCACTTTTCTCATTCAAAATCCAAGAGTTTCAACCCAAATACATAACAATGTTAATTCTATAGTTCACTAGAGCTAGTATGACCCATTCTTCTCTGTTCTGAGATACAGAGATGGTAACTCTCATCACTGCCAATGCCAGGCCCCTAGAAGAAGAGAAACTGCCTCCAGAATCCTCTTCCCAAAGCCAGTTCCCAGAATCTCCAGTTCCCTTGGGCCAAATATTCATTGATTAGCCAGAATCATTAGTGACCAAGAGCTGGAAAGAGAATCCATCTTGTCACTCTCCCATGGGGTGAGGCAGTTCTCAAGCCATCCCATCTCTGAGTCTCTTTCCTTGGCAAACAAAATGACTTCGCTGTAATCCCAGTGTTTCTTTCTTTAATCCAAAGACTAAAACACAAAAACAAAAACACAGCAAAAAAAATGGTTCCTTCCACCATATAAACTGGAACTTCTTTCATCCATTGAATGACATGGTTTCTTGCTTCTCCCCTTCACCATGGGGACAGGGTGGAGCCCACATTCCCTCAAGGAGCCCAAGGTCACGACATTCATGGCGAACAAAGTACAGCCTCTAGAATGCATTTCCAATTAACACACACAAAGCGTTTCCTACTGTCCCTTAAATTATGGTTCTATATTTATCGCTGTCAGCACACCCCTCCCTCCCTTCCCAACTTCCCCCCACCCATGATCCCAGCTCCCCCTTTAATCATTTGCAGAAGTGTTTCCATTCTTCGTTTTTCCATTTTCAGAACCAATTTTGTTATAGAAAAATGTAATTGTTGCTAACATTTTGATTTCCCCGTTCAGTGAGATTTACATGACACTGAGGTTTTGTGATACAGTTCCTCACTTGCTTCCAAGTTTTCTGTCGGGCATTTAATCTGTGCAGAATTTCATAATCTTCTGCCTTACTGTGGTCTCAATGGTAGGAAAGACTGTTCATCTGTCAACTTTATCCCCTCCCCTCCCCTTTTCTCAGTCCCTTTCTCTCTTTCTCCTCTTCCCTACTGTCTTTCTCTTTTCCTCTCCTCTCCTTTCTTCTCTTCTTCCTGTCTCTCCCTTGCCTCTCCCCTCCCTTCCCTTTCCTTCCCCTCCACTTTTCTTACACTCCTCTCTTCTACACTCCCCTTCCTCTTTTCCCTTCTCTTCCCCATCTCCCCCCTCTACACACACACACACACACACACTCACACACTCACTCCTGTGTGAATATAAGCACATGTTCTTTTATTTTCCTCTCTCTTTTATCTGTTCTTTTGTCCTCTCTCGCTCTCTGTCCTCCCTACACACACACACACACACACACACACACACACACCTCTCAGATGCATACGTACACTCTTACACTCTTTCTCTCTTCGTCCTTCTCCTCCCTTGCTCCTCCTCCTTTCCCCTGTGTCTCTCTCTCACATCTCCTATCTCCTCCATGATTGAGTTCAGGCTCCACCTCTGAGGGATTGATGTTTTGGCTCTGTCCTCCATTATCAGTCATTCCTCCGAGACCTCTTCTGAGCACAGTGCTCACAGGGGTCTCCTCTCTGGGAGATGAGACAATCTCTCATGTTAGGGGGTTTAAAATGGGGTTCCACTAAATGGCCTCAAAAATGCCATTGAATTGCAAGGCTGATTTGCGGAGACCTAACTCTGAGTGGGCTGGAAGGCGAGGAGGAATCTCAGCTTCCTAAGGGGACAGAGTCAGGAAACCTAAAATACACACTTTTTGGCAACATGGTTCCATAGCAAGAAATCCGCAGTATATGAGCAGGAGCAGAAAGAGAGGGGAGTTCGCATGAGCTAGAGGGGCTCTCTCCCCAGCTCCTGTCCTCAATGGCACATCAGGCAAATGCCCATAAAGGGTGGATTTTGCAGAGGTGAGGATTCATTTTCGTCACCCATGTGTAGCTTCAGATGACCTTCTCTTTTTATTGCTCCCCTATTGCTCCTTTACCCACCTTTTTAGTGACTTTTCTTCTTTAACTAACATGCCCTCATGCCCTTGTACTCTAAACCAGCTTCTTTTCTTTCCCTTCTTTCTCTTAGACACTTGCTCGCCTGCTACCTTACATCTACCTTCTTAATTGTCAACATTTTTCTACTGTCTGTGGCTTAACCATCCTGTCTCCTAAATCCTCTCTGTGTGTACCTTGTGTTGCTTTGGTGGTGTGACTTTGGGACTAAGAAATTAATGTATTGTATTTTCACATTTTATTTTATTTTTACAGATTTTTTATTTCATTTATTTTTCAAATTGTATTATTTTTTTATTGACCTAGCATTGGTTTACAACACTGTATATGATTTAGAGGTATAGGTGCACACCTCTTCAGGTGTATGTTTCCACACCATGCCCACCATCAAGGCACCCATAATCCTCTACCATAGTCCATGTTCCCTTCCCCCACTCTGGTCTCCATTCTGCCCTCCCCTCTGGTAGCATCAAATCTATGATCAGAATTTTAGTCTTGGTTTAGTTTGGACTATTCCTTTTTTTTTTTTAAATACTACACATATGAGTAAAATCATCCAGTGTTTGTCTTTCTCCTTCTGACCTATTTCACTTAACATAATTCCCTCCAGTTCTATGTATGTTTTTGCAAATGGCAAGACTTCATAATTTTTAAAAATAACTGAATAATATTCTATTGTGTGTATATACCACATCTTATTTCACTCACCTGTTGTTAGGCACTTAGGTTGTTTCCAAAGCTTGGCTATTGTAAATAGTGCTACAATGAAGATAGGAGTGCATATATCCTTTCCAATGATATTTTTTCATTCTTTGGATAGATACTGAGGGGTGGGAATTCTGGGTTACAGGGCAGATCTCTTTTCACTATTTTGAGAAACTGTCAAACTGTTTTCCATAGGAAGTGGACCAGTCTACATTCTCAGTGTGTGAGGGTTCCTTTTTCTCCACATCCTTTCCAAAACTTGGTGTTTCTGTTTAATTTTTATTTTGGACATTCTCATGGATGTGAGGTGGTATCACATTGTGGCTTTGATTTATATTTCCCTGATGATGAGTGATGATATTTTTTTCATGTGCCTTTTGGCTATCTGTATGGCCAACTTCTTTGGAGAAGTGTCTATTTAACACATACCCATTTTTTATTGTTTTTCTTTTCTTTTTGTTAATATCTTTATAGATATTTATTATTAAGCCCTTGTCAGATTTATGATGTACAAATATCTCCTCCCATTTGGTGGGTTGTCTTTTGGTTTTAATGATAGTTTCTTCTATGCAGAAGCCCTTTAGTTTAATGTAGTCCATTTTGCTTATTTTTGCTTATGTTTCCCGTGCATTGGAGTCAAGTTCCCAAAGACATCTCTGAAGCCAATGTCATGGATTATATTTTACAGCTTCAAGTCTTACATCCAGGCTTTAATCCATTTTGAGTTAATTTTTATGCATGGTGTGTGACAGTGGCCTAGCTTCATTCTTCTGTATATGGCTGTCCAGTTTTCCAAACACCATTTGTTGAAGAGATTTTCCTGTCTCCAATATATATTTTTGGTTCATTTCTCATAGATTAAATGTCCATGTAAGTATTTATTCTATTCCATTGGTCTGTATGTCTATTGTTATTATAATACTATACTGCTTTGATTACTATTATTTTTAGTATATTTTGAAGTCTGGAATGTCTCCTTTTTCTTCATTTTCATCAAGATTGCTTTGGCTATTTGGGTTCCATATAAATTTCAATAATGTTTATTCTATTTCTTTCAAGAATGCCACAGAATCTTTTATAAGGATTGCATTGAATTTGCATATTGCTTTGGGTAAGATGGCCATATTAACATCCTTCAGTACATGAATAGGGAATATCTTTCCATTTCTTTGTGTTTTTTTCTATTTCTTATAACAATGTTGTATAGTTTTTAATTGTGTAGTTCCTTCCTCTCCTTTGTTAAATTTACTCCTAAGTATTTAATGCATTTTGATGCTACTGTAAACGGGATGGTTTTCTTTCTCTTCTGGTTTATGATTTGCATATAGGAATGCAGCTTAATTTTGCATATTGATTTTATAGCCTGCCGCTTCACTGGGACAAATAGAATATGGTATATATTATGCTATGTGACTTCCAGGTCTGGGTCATATAAAGTGATTTGGCTTATACCTGACACTCTTTCAAGAGTTTTGCCCTAGGAACACAGACACAATGCTCTTAGTAAATCACATAAGTAAGAGGACATGTGTAGAGTTCTGGCAACAATCCCATCCTCTGTCCTGACTGATGGTCAGCTTCCACAACTAGACATGTGAATAAACAGATCTTCAGACAACCCCACAACCCCACCCTTCCAGCTATCCCAGCTGATGCCGAGTGGAGCAGAGGTGAGCTGTCCCCACTGAGATCTATCTACATTTCAGATTCATGAGCAAAATAAGTATTGTTATTTTAAGCCACTAAGTTTTGGAATGGTGTACAACATTAGGAACTGGAACACTTATCCATTTCTCTTGTTCCTTCCCAACAGGTGTTAAGTACACTCTTATTTTTTGAATTCCTGACTCTGCCTTAAGATCCTCTTTTCTCAACACTCAATTCCTAAAATGGCATGCTTCAGTGATTCCATGCAATATGTACTGATGTGGTTGTGAGCTTATCTACTGCTACCAGCTTTGCAATTACAGTAGTGGTGCTGGGAATTGGTTTCCATAAATGCAAAATGAGGCACAGTTAAATAACCCCTAAGTTTTCTTCCAGTTCAGTTTGTATCTCCTTCTCCATAGCTCTGCTCTGTCATCAAGAGTGAACTTTGTAGACCTTCAGCTGTGAATGACTGATGATAACTTAGCATGATAGGACCTCTCTTTGTAAGATCCACTGGCCATAGCAACCTACAGTGCCTTCCTCCAATAAAATGAAAGGCGGGTGTAGAGCAGACTGCAGAATGCGCAGAGAATGGCTACATTAGTTCTGAACTGACTGCTACCAGATATCTGGGTCTAAGCTTTGACTCTGGTTGCCCCCTTTCATTGATGTGACCTAGGATAAGTAAATCAAATAATTTGCTGATGCTAGGAAGGCCTGGAGGGGATGAGGATCCTTCACTGAGACACAGTGTGGGTCTCTGAAATGGCCTAGAAATCTGGACCTCTTCCTGGTCATGCAGCCTGACTAGTGTTTCTCTCCTTCCTGCAGAAGCAGGAGAGAAGTTGTTATCAAATGAGGAAAGACCATGAGAAGAATTCACATCCAGAGAGTAACTTCTTCTTAGTCACTTTCTCCTGAAAATAGTGAACTGGCATGAAGAGAAGGGGAGCAGGCCAAACTATGTTGTGAAACCAAAAGCAAAAGGAGAATAAAAAAGAGGCTTGAAAAAGAGTAAAATGGACTGGAACTCTCATAAAAACACAAACCAACAGTGTTAATTCTGAAATGTGTAGAATTTGATTACATCACTTCATACAGGGTTTAAACCTAATCATGAGCTGTTAACCACATGCTCTCCTCCCCACCAGGTACAGGGTTATCCCTGGGTTCTGACCTGGCACCTCCAGTCCCATTTTGCATCTGGGGTCTTTCCCACATAGTAGTGGTCATGAAGGCTGTGATTGGTGTGTGTGAATTGATAGTCCTCAATGCCAGATTCTTAGCCCGGTTGGAGGGACTTTCTTTATTGATCTCTTTTTTTTTTTTTAAACTATGGACATTCTTGCCAAATCTAGGCACATCTTGCCTCCTTTTTGGGGCCTTTTCATTATTTCTCCCAATGTTTTGTTTTGAAAATTGAGACTCTCCAGAGGAGTTGACAGTGTGAGGAACATATCTTTCACCTGACTCACTGGTTTTTAACATTTGCCAACTTTCTTTATTTCTGTCCCTAATATACACATACACATTCTCTTTCTTGCTAAATTATAAAATAAGTTGCAGAAAACTTGGCTCTTCACTCCCCAATACTTGATTAAGTATCTTCTGAGATATTTGCCTAGTACTGACTACACCATATTATCACATCACATCAAAGGCACACACTACCAACAAATCAGAAACTGTGAGCATGGGGTATCTACAAAAATTATTTGGAATTCTTCTGTTCAAGAGATTTGTCTGTTCTCCCTTGTTTTTATATGTGTTGCTAAACTAAACAAGGAGTCCTTTAGACTGAAGTGGTTCTAATCCATGGCCTACATAAACAAATCAAAATCTAAATCTGAAAATGGGATGTTTGAAATCCTCAAGTTCTTCCAACACTTTGTTGTCCTCTGTGTGCTTTACTCAAGGGTCATTTTTTAAATTATCTGGATTTTAGCAGAATTGATAAATGATAGGAAGAATAAATGTAAGGTCATGGTTTCAAAAAGGATGTGTGTGTGTGTGTGTGTATGTGTGTATGTATCCATCTAGTGCTGTTAAATGGCAATTTAAATATACACAGGAAGAGGGAGAGTATGTCTGAGGTGGAGTTGGGAGACATGAATGGGTATGAGCCCTCGTGTTCAAATGGTGGCACATGATGTTTTCCATTGGAAACCTTAGTTTATCCTTTACTTACCCATATAACTTGGAAATCATTTGTTATTGACACACTTAATAGCTACCTCAATTTTGCAACTCAAGTTAGCTACCTCAGTTTCTTCCTGTCTCCAGTGAAACCCCTTCAGTCTTCCAGACTCATGTCAACTATAACCTTCTCCCTGAGGATGTTCTCATGGGGTAAAAAGATAGAGCCCTAGAAATGTACAAAGTGAAAGTGAAAAGAATTCTTCTCTCACCAATTCCTCAGAGGTAAACAATTAGAGTTGTTTCAACGTTTAGAATTTCTGCTTTTTTCTCCATAATCTAAATAACATGACTTACCTCCATTAAAAAAAATCTAACCTTAGCTAGCATCTTTTGATACTATTATGGATTACCTTTATTCCTAATATCCCCTCCATTAGGTATATGTATTATTTTAAATAATTTATAAATGCCTATTTTTCATCAGTGAAAAGTAAATTTAGGCTATGTCTTCATTTTCCCATACTGAAGATGAATTCAGCATCCAGTCACCTCCTACCTTTCTCTGACATACCCACCCACTTCTAGTATTTGTAAAGTATATCATTTTTTTGAAATTTTCAAGTTTATAAACTTTTGCATCCTATTTTATAAACTTAAGATTTTTTTTTACTTTTTAAAAGATATATGAATATTGAACACTAATAAATGGTGTTTGCAAAACATTATTTACTCCAGACTTGACACTGTATTTGGACTTACAGGAAAAGAATAGAAGCTGTCTGTTACCACTTAAAAGGAAATGCTTCAAAGATCAACATCAACGGTATCTCTTTTTTGACTCTATTCATTACACAAGTGTGCCACAAATGATGATAAAAGGGGAAGAACACAAATAAAGCATCCTGTATTATCGCCAAGGTAGATAACTAGGACAGACATATGTAGTATAGAAATATGCCTGTCCCAAGAATCACCCATGTTTGCTATTAAGAAATGAAGGCAGAGAAATAGGAGAAGAAAGATGCTAAGCAGGAAATGAGTAGGCACATGGGACAAGGACTTAAGCAGAGAAAGTGTCTAGAAACAGTGGAGCTTCAAGTCAGGGGATCATTTCTCCTATCTTGGAGGAGCTCACCTGAAAATCACCAACCTGTGGATGGCCACATGAAAGGCCACTTGATGGTGCCCCATGATTTGGAAGAGGGAAAGCTTGGGTTTTGTTCTCCCAAATTTCCCTGGGTTTCTCTGTGGCAGGAGAGTGGCATTCTGGCTTGCAAGTGGATGTAAGAAGCTGGCCAAGAGGTTGAAAAGTTGTTGCTGAGAGCAGTGGGGTAGATTTCTAGAGTAGAGTTAAAGAGCCTTCTAGCAATGGAGTGAGTTGCCTGGACCAGAACTGTGTAAGTCCCAGCTAGACCTCAGCACCATCTATAGAAACAGTGGGAGTTCTGGTAGGGACAGCTCAATAAGGAGGGCTCCCAGGATGCAGCCAATCTTAAGGGGAGATTAAGCCACAAAGGCTGTCAATCAAGGCCTTCAAAAGTCAAGCCCAGGATAGAATAAATCTTCCTTACCAACCCTGTTCTACAGCATTGATCAACAACAAGGACCTCTTCCCTCCCCCACTGCTCTGGGGATACAATAAGCCATCCTCATAGCCCATGAGCGCTATTGGAAATGGAAAGGGCAGGAGGGTACAAAGTTGAAGTCTGAAAACTTGAGTATTTTACCTAAAAACAGTTCAAATGATTACATTTGACTGAAATTTCTCAGTTGAATTAAGCTTTTTTTCTCTTCTCAGCCCATGTGAGCATCTGGGAAGGATCACATCAGTTATAGAAACATGGCGAAGACACACTTTGTCTGCACATCTGGGCGTAGTATGAGTTTTTGACCTCAAGAGCACTGGCTGTTATTAGATATCGTTTTGTAACCACCTAGAATAGAAGTATCTGGCAAACATTCTTTGGCTTAAGAAGGCCTGTGCTGTCTCATAACAAATTTGAAATTATTCACAATCATGGGGCACAGGGAGAGGCTGAATCACTGATGCTTCTAACAATAATTCAAAAATCTTATTTTTGCTAAGTGTTGACCGTAGACCAAATTTTCTAGTTGCTTGAAGTTTGCCAAATGGATTACTTTGAATGGTATCTTTTTTTTTTTGCCTCTATCAGAGAAGTAGAGAATGTGTAAAACAATTAAACATCATCTGGAATCACTCTGGTTGCTGGGACTGGCCAGGGGATGGGAGTTGAGAATGGGAGTGGGGACACAAGACAGGAGTCCCTTTAGGATGACCCTGAGGGTTTCTCTCAAGGCACCCATGACTTTCCTCAGAGTTCCAGTAATTTCCTAGTCTACCTGGAATGAAATCTGAGCTCTTTCTCAGGCCTCATCATGACTCTCTCTGTTGCTTCACTCACCAAGTGCCATGCACCGGTTCATGTCAATCTAGGGTTTCATAATTTTTTATACAATTCTCAGAAAATGTCAATTCTTTTCTGTCCCTTAAAGTTATTACTATGTTTTCTTCTCAAAATTCTCTTATTTTCTTCCATAGTTATGTCTGTATCATCCTCGGTAGTTCAGTTTTAATCTGCTCCCTCCAGAAAAGCCTCTCCTAACCTTGGCCTTTCATGACTACTCTTGACCTTCTGTGACTCTACTCCCATTATCAATTTTTCACAACACCTTAGTTATTACCTTCTTAAGCATTCATCATTGTTTTAGCTACTGGTTCTCTCCTTTGAACCCTCACTGGTAGATGAGCTCCCCATGGACCACATCCAGGCTGTCCTGCTCCTCACTGTGTCTCCAGCCTCCACACAGTTGTGGCCAGGTGCTTCCCTCTCAGTTGTCAATTGTGAGTAAATGAAGTAGGCAGACAACGTTTTATGTTCTGAATTCAGTTAAGACACACATGGTTGCGAAAGGTCGGTGGACATCCTGTGTAACCTGTCAACTGGATAATGCCCTCATGGAAACTAAGTTGTCTTTGGGGAGATGGATTAAGTATGGAGGGTCCCACTGTAGCCATCCCACTGGCAAAAGGAGGGTTTAAACTAAGGAGAAAAAGAAAAAACAGATGAAGTCTGCATAAAGCAAACCAGAAGTTTCACCTCATAGGCACTATGAGGAACAGGAGGGGCAGGAGAGCTAGGCAGGGGGAGAAATGATTGCTTGCCTGAATTTTACTTCCTCCTGCATTTTCCGGTCACTGGAGACCTGATACCTTGGCTTCCTCCTAACCTTAACCCCCTTCTGCCTCACAAAACAAGTAATAACCAAAGTGTTTGAGATCAGTATAAGCAAGAGCCAACAGGGAGGTGGCTTGAGCTGGCTTCTGGAAGGCACCAAGGCTATCCAGACCTCTAGGAGGCAAGAGTGGCCATTTTGTGGTCCCTCATGCTGGGCCATCAGGTTGAGCCCCTGAGAACCTGTGGGTCCCAGGAGAGTTAGGACAACCTCTATGAGTGGAAAACTGGGGCCACATGCCCTGACATGATGGAGGACAGAACTACATCTGAGGCAGAGAAAAGTTAAACAAGGTACCTGGCCTTTGGCAGGATGACTGATAACTGGGAAGGAGGGATATTCCTGATGGAATGCTGGAGAGCCGTACAAATGCTCTGATGCCGTTGTTTATAGTCAACCAACACTCAAGAAATATTTTTTTAAATCATCTGTGAATGAGTCTAGAGTTGAAATTTTTTTTAAAGATTTATTTATTTTTGCATGCAAGCTGGGGTACAGGCCAGATGCATGACGTGATGAGAGGGTTCACCAGAGACAGAGTGGGGAGCAGAACAGGCAGATTGACCAAAATACACTGTTAAGGGGAACAGCGGGCGAGGCAGGAGAGGTGCTGCGCCATGTGGGAACCTCCCCGGCCAGGCATTGAACTCGCACCTGCAGCTGCCGACAGCGCCACAGTACTGCACTTAAACCGTTGTGCCGCCAGGGAGGCCCTCAAGAAATATTTTTAAGGCACCTACTATGTGCCAGACCTTGATCTTACCATTGAGGCTCAGCAGTAAGCAAGCAGAAATATGATGATGTTTATGTTCCAGAAGTTTAATGATTATGTGAGTTTATGGGGTCTTTATTCTATGATCTTATGTTTTGGGGGCATTCAAATGCTGAAAGTAAAGCTATCCTGTTTGGAGTTCAATTAGAAATAGTGGAATTGCTGGCATTCAGTGGTTGCAATGACAGGGAAATTGGGACTTAAAATCTTGAGAGAGAAAAGCAGAAAAGTTGTGAACAGAAGAAATAGCTATTTAAGTCCATGCTGACAGGGCATGGCAGGCGGGTGCAAAGAGCTTCCTGTAGTGCAGCCAGAGACTGGGCCTTGGAACACAGAGACCCTCTGAGGGAGGGGAGCAGCTCTCTCTCAACTTACAGGTGCCCAACAGTGCTTAGACTCTCCCTGCTTTGCTTCCAGACCCTTCATGATTTTGTCCCCCTCAATACTACTCCCCCCCGGGCCCCCCCTTCTCTCCTTAGCTCTGCCACTGACTGACTGGTTACCATACACTCCCTGCAGGTTACTGCTGGCTGAGCTGCCATGTTGTCCCTGCTTCCTATTCTTCTCTCTTAGAAAACATCTACATACAGTTTTTTTTTTTTTGTGAAGTGGAAAGGGGGCTTGGTGGGGGTCTCTTGGGAGTGCTGAGAAAGCACTGAAACCCAGGTGAGGCACGATTAATTTCTCTTCATCCTCACCTCAGGACCACACTGAAAGTGCTCTTACCTCTTCGAGCTCTCTCTTCCTGATTTTGAATGAAATCACTTACTGCCTTGTCTCCTTTTGGTCTCCCTGCACTGCCTGAGTAACACTTCAGATAGCTTCACATCTCTCCCTACTCCCCACAAGTACATTAATGATAACCAGTCCCCCTCTGCCCAACTTTGCTTCTTTCCTAGCCAGCAGAAACCCATGTTATAGCAATTCAGCTTGTTGATATAAGAGAAAATAAACTTCATTTAAATTAAACTATTGTTAGTTCCATTTTCTGTTACCTGCAGTTAAATACTTTCCTGAACAATGTACCTGATCTCCTTTGTCTGTTTGATATATGTGTTGCTGGGCAAAAGCTTCTAAGAGATCCCCTGTGTCTCTAATTTTAGACCTTTCATATTTGATAAGTCTGCCAGAGAAGGAAGAGCCCTTAAAAGTCAGTTTCTTTATTTTATATATGGGGAAAATAAATGTGCAGAGGAGAAGTAATACGGAGAATTGGTGGGACT
This sequence comes from Scalopus aquaticus, assembly GCA_004024925.1. NCBI lineage: Eukaryota > Metazoa > Chordata > Mammalia > Eulipotyphla > Talpidae > Scalopus > Scalopus aquaticus. Next base: position 46,323 of record PVIJ01004111.1, on the reverse strand, counting down.
GTCAGGCCTGGAGCCTGAGAATCTTGGAAACAAGTCCATGGGCAGCCATCGTCTCATCACCTTTATTTGAAATAAAAACAAAGATGGAGAGTTTGGAAAGAATCCCTGCTCTTGCTTGGGGCCACACACACTGGGTGCAGCCGGGTGCCTGGAGGCTCTGATCATCTTGTGGAAAGACAGACCCTGCAAGGATGGGCTATGATCACCCCTGTGGAGAGCAGGGCGCCCCGGGCACTTGAGCAATGTGCTGTGCTCCCTGCTCCTCGAAATTACTTTCCTGGAGACAGATTCAGCCTTTGCTTAGGACCTAGGCAATCAGCACCCCCCAGAGCAGCATTCAGGTGCCCCCACACTCTTCCAGACTCTGTGAGCATAAGCTAATTAAGTAGCAGGGTCACACACCCTGGAGCCTACTGCTCACCGGCTGCCCATTTCTCTTCATTGTTCTCTTAATCTTGACTTCCATTGAGTCCCTTGCATGCGTTCTTTTCTCCATTGCCATCTGTGTCTATGACATCTTTGCCACAGCCCGCACTCTATGAACACTTAGCAGTGACCATCATCTTATTAATTTGCTAATTATAAATCCCAGCACCAGGCTAGATGTTTGGGCATCCTGCTCCTTCTTTCAGCAAGGCTGTCCCTCTGGCTCTTCCTTTGGTCCTTTGGAGTTCCTTACTGAGCTATTCCAGTCTCAGAATGGACACTAACTCGTTGGATCAACCTCAAGCCCCCCTATGCTGCCTACCACTTCCTAACACTTCCTGCCCAGCCTCGATCTACTTCCTTCATATAAAGATAACAAACTGAAAAGATTTTTTGTTTTTATTTGTTCAGTTTCCATTTTTCTTGTTAGAGTATAAGCATCTTTTCCTGGGTAACAACATTCAACCTGTGCCTGACTTCAAACAGATGTCCAGAATTTTTTTTATAGAACTAAGGAACCAAGGCAGCCCAGATAAGAAGGTCTTTCCAAATGAGCCCGTTCTGTGTGTGTGGTGGGTACAAGGCAGCAGGCAAACAGTGGCTCTCAGCCTTGTGTACCCAGAGTATTTACAGATGCTCACACCTTGGTTTTCCTCTGCACCAGCCTTCCCAGGAAGATGACTGTTCCCTCACACTTGAGTTATCATGTGTAACTCAAGGTCTTTTGTATTCATTCCAACATGAGGAGGTTTTTGTTGTCCTCATTTCTTTAGCATGTGTGGGGATCCCTTTTAAAAGCCTGATTAGAGATGCATGCCCTCACTTGCTGGCTGCTAATTCCACCTCCGCCTGACTCCTGAGCTCTTTTGAGAAAGCATCTCTTCTCATCCCCTTGAT